>CM042546.1:20240309-20257809 GCA_023630585.1 Cranoglanis bouderius
AATCAGTGTGCTCTTATGCAGACATGTAACACACACACACACACACACACACACACACACACACACACACACACACACACACACACACACACACAGACAGACACAGAGAAGTGGTAGAATGATGGATAGAATAAATTAAATGGGAACACAGTAATCTAAAACAGTTGCCTCAATAAGTGTCCAATCAGTGTGCTCTTATGCAGACATGTAACACACACACACACACACACACACACACACACACACACACACACACACACACACATATTTATCTGAATAAACAGTGCAATTTAATTCTGTTGGAGGCTAAAAACACATAGAAAGGCTCTTTATCACTTTATTTCCTCCTCTCTCTCGCTCTCTCTCTCTCTCAGTCCGCTTTGTCACTTCCTCTCTTATTTGCTCTTTAAACATTTTCTTCTTTTGAGTCAACAAAAGTGACATCAGCCAATTATCAAAGACCACACACACACACACACACACACACACACACACACACACACACACACACACACACACACACACACACACACACACACAGTGTCTCCATAGCTTTCTTCCAGAATTTCAATACTTTTCCATGTCTGGTATTGAGTGCCTACGCCTTTTCAGATTTTCAAGATGTGTGCAAGAACCTCTTCTCTGGTTTTCAGGTGTTTTGCCTTTGGTATGGTGTTACCTTTGGAAAGGTAAAGAAATGGTCTAATGCTGTGTTTGAGGTGAAGTTGTTTATGGAGTGACATCAAATCAACATGGCCGCTCGCACTGTGAACAGTGTAAAGTCCCCTACAATTTCAGTCCAAAATGTTGCGTGAATGGTTGAAGTCACTACAGTAGAACAGAACCAGTAGCCACTCAGGCCTCTAACTGTAAGTTACAGTTAAAGTAGCTTTTAAAGAGCTCTACATATTCTGATAAAGCAAAGAAATAACACACTTTCACAGAGGCATCCATGTTTTTGCACGTCGAACATGCCGAGGTGGGAAATGACACTGTCACAACTTGCAAATTACCACTTATAAGGCACCACGAATGCAGTACAAGGTTTCCCGTGCAAGTATAGAACCTCTCATACACCAACACTCCTACAGTGCTTGTGGTCTCATATAGTTAATGAGGTTCTTGCATCCCTAGGCAAAATCAGTAGGATATCTCAAGACTGCTGTGGGCTCCATAGGATGGTCTCCTAATTGGAGGCAACCACTTGTTGCCCCACTGTATTAGGGGCTATTCTTGCACTACAAACTGACAGAAAAGCAAGTGCTGGGGGTACAAACTTGCATGCTTTCAAAAAGCTGTAAACCATGTCTAAAGGTCAAGCCCAAAATTTCATAGGTTGTCTGAACACATTGAAGCCATCTCAAACCAGCCCAGAACTGATTCAAATGTTACCAAATTTGACCATTCTACAAGAGCAACATTATCCTTTCATTTTTACAGAAACTCTAAAAGCAGTTTGAAAGTGTTTTGCAAGTCCAGACTACGATTTTAAGTGCGTGGTATGGAGAGTGATTATGGATTGTGGGGGAAAAACACACACACACACACACACACACACACACACACACACACACACACACACACACACACACACACACACACACACACACACACACACAGATCACTGATTAACCCTAAATGAATAAATATAAAATATAATGCTTATACCACACCCATAGATACACAGTTTTCTGAAAGGTTCACATTGTAAAATATAACAAATTAACTCTACAAATACCTTTACTTTATTTTTGGTCATATGGGACACAACTTCACTAAGGAGTATTGTCGTATTTTCACCAACAATCATTAAAAAAAAAAATTTGAACATTGAAAAGTTACTTGAAGTTTGTCAAGGCGGCAGTTTTTCACATGACTGACATCAGTGACACAACTTTACAACTTTTCATCAGAGAGGTTTTGTGTAAATAATAGTCTCATAGGCAGGTTAAGATGAATAAACAGCGTCGATCTGAGCTCTTCTTCGAGGTTTGACTGAATAATGGCGTAGACGTGCACAGTAATAATGATTCGGTCGATTTTTACTGTCATTACCGGGTCTCTCATGTAGTGTGTAGCGGGAAAACATCCTTAGTTCAGTTATTTTAGTTATTTATTTTATTACTTAGCACATTTACTGTATACTCAAATTGTTCTACTGAAACAATACACAAAAAACTCAAAAAACACCACCACATCAATATAAAAATGTAATAATGAAATTAGTAAAATGCATTTGTCATTAAATTTGAAACACTCTTCACTACAGATAGCAAAATTGTGCACATTTTTTTTGTGATTGTTGTGGCCAAAAATTTGTGATGTAACTTGTGGAGTTTTTTTGTGTGTTTGTTTTTCTGTGGAAAACTACTGGAATTGGCGAAATCGCAATTACACAAAATTGTTGTGTTGTGATGTTTGTTGGTAAATGAGAACTTTTCGCTGTACTCATGTTCGATGCATGTGAATCGAAGAGGGCTTTGGCTGAACTCGCGTCGTGATAACGTCACATGATGCATCTTGCAAAAAAAAAAAAAATTCGCAAGCTTCTCCGAATATTGCGGAGTTTGCCTGATTTTGCGTTAATTTCTGCGATCGCGAAATCACGAACTCCTGGAGGGACTGACTAAAGTTAGTACAGTAAGAATCCAATCTTCACTGCGAAAATGTCGCGTTTCAGCAAGTAAAAATATCTTGAATACAGGCGATTTCATCTCGTAAGATTACAATAAAACAAAGAATAGGATTATTCGGCCTGTTTCTAGATATATTTAAAAATGTTCAAGCTTGAAATGATTTCATTCTGTGGTTTTTATTATTATTTTTTGCCTATTTGAAGAATTCATTTATAGAAAGAAGGAAAATTATCCGCCAATAAAATAACGTTTCAAGGTCATATCAGATGTTCGGGGTCAGATCATTTGTTTCTGCAGAAATCCATTTTGTTCCATTTTTCTTTAGAGACAGCGAAGGCTACCGTTATTACGCTTGTTGCCATGGTTACATTCCAGCAGGAGGAGAATTGCTTTAGATCTCGGATTCTTTTGTTTCTTTGAATAAACATTAGAAATGTTCGTGAAAATAACACACGTCTGTCAGCCAGTCGGGAATTCTCCGTGGTCACGGTATTGACCCATCAGAATCAAGTATTTCACATGGACACGGTGTAATGTACAATAGTTGTGGCTGGATTCATGTAAAACATATTGGAACATAATTCAAATATAAAATTTTAATCTGTGTGTTAGTGAACCAAGCAAATTGCAAGTGTGTGTTGAGGAACTGGGAAACACACACACACACACACACACACACACACACTCATTAACCTTTAAATCAGCATTTATAACCTCATACTAAATTATCACTGCATCTTAATAACCAGCACATAATGAAATGCATGTGTGTGTGTGTGTGTGTGTGTGTGTGTGTGTGTGTGTGTGTGTGTGTATGTGTGTGTGTGTGTGTGCTTTGAAGTTGCAGTGCTTATAGTCCCACTAAGTCTGTAATTAAAACAAACTGTAAAATCCAGATTAGCTAAATGAGCTAAAGCCGACTTTCAGTAGGGGTGAATGCTAACCTTATGGTCACGCTAGCAAGCGACGTTGCACCGCAATTTCCACGACCACAGCAAAGCGACAAAGAGACATCTAAACTGAGACTTTTTCAATTATATGCAAATTAGGTATGACACGGTACTGAGACATATCCAAACCACTGGCTGGAATGATTCCTCGGACCAATCTCATGCCGCGTGCAGTCCGATGTTTCTTCAATTCCCCACTCAAAACTTTAGTTAGTTCTTATTTATTTTTTTCAAAAATGAAAGCAAAACCTCTAAACATTCTTTCATCTTATCCTGGTATATAGAGTACGCCCTCTCATTAAACGTGTATAGAAACATTACAAAGAAAAGTAAAGCTTGGAATTAAGTAGCAAAGACCGTTGTTTTGTTATTCTGGTGAGTCTAAATAGCTAGTCCAGTTAGCTTGCTTTGCTAACCTGCCAATGAAGCTAGTACAAAGCCTAGCAGGTAACATGTCAATAAAAAGGCTGTAGGCCGTACATTTTGTTTTTTTCTTAGCAAAAAACACCCACAAAAACATAAAAACAGTAGCGGCTGCTACACGCCCACAAGAGACAAACTACAGAAAATACTATTCTATCAGCCATATAGTGCACTAGGTAAGGTGCAGGGAGTAAGACGCCGTTTGGGATTCGTCCATTCCTCTAAGCTGACAATCATCAGTATCAATACCTTAGAATGAACTGTAAATAAGGTTAGCATGTTCAATCTTGTTTCGCAGAAACATGTATGCGCAGTAGGAAAAAAAATTTTTTAATTGTGTTATTGGAGCTAAACAATATTTCGAACATTTTTTGTCCGGTTTTGAAACGTCAGCTTTCGTTCAGGTTTGTGAGTCTCTCTTTATTCAAGTAAAAAGCAGGAACTAACTGCTCAGGCATGTCGCCAAGAGCGGACAGACTTTACCATACGGTGCTGCGTCTGTTATCGCCGACTGTGTTGATGTTTTGGAGGCTCATTGTGTCACTGTGCTTCCATGTGCATTAGTCAGCATGATTTATAGCCTGTTTATTTGTGGCGCAGTGTACTTACAGCATTAGTATTATGTAATGTTGGATCACTTTCTTCTATAAATGAATGACCAAGTATAATATTGTTGTCTCATTTGTTTAACTGGGTTCTCGTTGTCTACTTTGAGGACTTTGTGTGAAAATCTGATGGTGTTTTTAGGTCATAGTTATGCAGAAATGTAGAAAGTTCTACTGTATGTCAGGGGTTTTCACACTTTTTATAGTCAGGGACCTTTTAACTTAAGCTCCCAAACAAACTTACACATTATTTAAATGCATACAGTAATACTCCGAACAACCACTTCAATAAGATTTGTTAAGATTTGCTAAGGTTTGATGCATTCTAGGATGCTTTTCTGCTCTGCACGGTTGTAAAGAGTGCTTATTTCAGTTACCGTAGCCTTCATGTCAGCTCGAACCAGTCTGTCCATTCTCGAATTAATATTTTCTATTTTTTGCACCATTCCGTGTAAAAAAAAAATCCAGCAGTTTTTCTGAAATACTTAGCCCATCTGGGACCAACAACCAATGAATGAGCAGGTGTACAGGTATTCCTATTAATGTGGCCGGTGTGTGTTGGCTTATTTATTGGTGCCGGAGAGGTTATTTACCCCCCACCCATAGAACCCATTTTTATTAAAATTAGATTATATTCCAGTTGCCATTATAGCTTTGATATTCCTTAACTCCACTTTCAGAACCACGGGTCTATGTAACCTTGCTTTCGTTCTTCTTCACTTCTCCTCTGTCTTGTTCTGTCATCTATCTCTTCTACCTCTTTTTCTATTTCTGCCTCTCTTTCATTTTCCATCCATCTCTTCCTTGTCACTTTCTTGATGTTTTATATTTTCACATCTCTCTCTCTCACACACACACACACACTTCCTCTCTCACTCTATCTTTCTCCATTATGTGTTTATATCTCACTTCTGTCGGGGGGTGTGAAGAGTCCATTAGTCAGTGTTTGACCTTTGAGTTCGTCTGAAACCGAAGGGATTTAAACATCAAAGAAAGAGAAACAGACATAAGAGAAACTGAGGAAAAAAAGAGACAGTGCTGTTCTGGTATCAGCCAGAGCAGCACTCATATAGATATGTAGAACTGTAATTGAGTTATGTGTGTGTGTGTGTGTGTGTGTGTGTGTGTGTGTGTGTTGTGAAGTCGAAACTTCATAAAATTACACTCAGAAAATGTTTACAGCCACTGAGGCTGTGCCTTAATCTAAATTCTGCCTCAGTCAAAGTGTGTGTATGTAAGTGTGTGTGTGTGTGTGTGTGTGTGTGTGTGTGTGTGTGTGTGTGTGTGTGTGTGTGCGTGTGTGTGTGTCCCTGTCCGGGAACCCATGAATTATAAACCATGGCAGCTCCCTAATGCAATGTTATGAATTTCTAAAGTGATATACAGGCTGCACCTGAGAGTGTGTGAGTAAGTGTGTGTGTGTGTGTGTGTGTGTGTGTTGCTGTTGTCCTCTATAAAGGAGCTCTACACCACCAGGCAAGGCATTCTGCAAAATCATAACTACGTTTGACAGGTAAGTGTGATGGGGTGCACAGCTGGTTCTTACGATGCGGTTATTTCGTACACAAATCAATCGAACGTTCATCACGGCGGTGTGTGTTTTACTGATTTACCCTTCATTTCCACTCCAAAGTGAAGTGTGTGTCTAGGGTCCAAAAGTCTGAGTGCACTAAAGAGACCTGTTTTTGTTTCATCGCTTTCATCGTCGACTGTTGTGTTAAATAAATGATTATATTTGTCCACCAGTAGGGGGCTTCGCTTAGTGTAAAAAAAACAAAACAAAACAAAACAAAACAAAACATTCAAGAGTCAGGTACATCTTTTGTACCTTTAATATGTGTGGAAACATGGAAACATGACCGTACTTACCTTTTAGAGCAAAGCCTTGAAGGTATATTACACCTTTCTAGGTAAAAGACGTATACTAAAAGTACTAAAGTACATGCTTGAGGGTACCACTGCAGCAATAAGGAAAGGTACAGTTTAGTACCCATTTTTTCTGAGATTGCAGCAGTTGCCACTAGTTCCGAATCCATCCTTGGGTAAGATATTAATAAGCAAACAGCACTGGTGCAACACGCTAAAAGCTATGGTTTGTTTGATAACACTCAAGGGTATACTGAATGCAGTGTCTGTCAAGGTTCTTTTTCAGCTAAAATGCTGACCAAGGAAACACCCATGCGACTGCTAAAGCAGGCGCTCCATAATGAAATGCAGCTTGTGTAAGCAGGAATGCAGAAATGGGCTTTGACATCCCATAATAAGACCTGGTTTGCATTGTGAATACATAGTGAAAGACATAAACAGCCCAATATGCACACTTTCATAAAAACATTTCCCTTCTCGCATTATAACAGGTCATCTAAACAAACCAATATACACTTTTTTCCCCCAGACACGCACACACACACAAATACACACGTTTCCCTTCCTCACCTGTGATGTGGTAGGTGACCTGACGGTTGCTAGGAGAGCTGTCATCATCGCGGGTGTTCAGCACAGCAACCACTTCACCAGGTGCATCGCTTTCCCGCACGCTGCCATAGTAGTTTGGCTGCAGAAACTCAGGTGTGTTGTCATTGGAGTCACCAACTGCTATGGCAACCGTCGTCGAGGATGACAGGCTGGCTGGGTCGCCGAGATCAAATGCCCAGACTGTAAGACTGTGGATGGGGTTAAGTTCATGATCAAGGCCTTTTAGAGTTGAAATCCAACCAGAAGTGCTGTCAATTGTAAAATAGCTCCCGCTGTCCTTCAAATCCTCACTTCCTGATCCCAGAAGCCCAGGTGGAGCGAGGCTGTATGTCACCTGACCATTGGCTGACCAGTCAGGATCCACTGCCAAAACCTGGAGGATCCTGGTGCCGGCAGGAAGTCCCTCAATGATGGAGGCTTCATATGAGTTGGACTCAAATGCTGGTTTATTGTCATTTACATCCAGAATTTTTACTTCCACATCTACGACAGCGACCGAATCTATGAGTCCTTGCTGCAGGGTTGCAGTCACTTTAAAATGGAATTCAGGAGTTTGTTCACGGTCCAATGGCTTGTCCAGTTTTATCATCCCACTCTCCTTGTCCACAACAAAAACCCCATCGTTATTACTCTCCACAGTCTGACCAATCACAGTCGAGAAACTGACTGGTAGAGAATTCTGTCCACGCTGGCTCTGCAGATGCACTGCTCCTAGTGTGGAACCAATAGGTGTATCCTCTGGAATTGTAAAGGAGAAGTGTGGTTGGCTGAAGACAGGTAAATGGGCATCGTTTGAGAGGATGTGAATGTACACAGAAATGAGAGAATGGCGGACTGGTACACCACTGTCTGAGGCTTTCACGAAAAAGGACAATACCGACCCTCGAAGGGGGCTGAAGTTGCCCTTGGTAACTACCCAACCACTATCAGGGTCTATATCCAGCAATTCTGTGACCTGGATACTGGCTTCACTGTATAAGCTGTAGCTGATCTCTCCATTGAGCCCCTGATCAGCATCCCAAGCCTGCACTTGTGTCACTAAAGAGCCAGGCTCCACCTCTGCCCGAACGCTGGCACGGTACTCTGAAGCGTCGAAAAGTGGGGCATTATCATTCTCGTCCAGCACCGCAATCCGAACATGGCAATATGCAGTTCTTCCTCCTGTGTCGACTGCTGCAATGGACAACACAAATTCATTTTGCTCTTCCCGATCCAACCTCTCCAGAGTTGTTACCTGACCATTGCTGTCTATACTAAACAAATATTGTGCTACATCTGAGAGCAAAACATAGTGCACTTCTCCGAATGGTCCAGGATCAGCATCCTGAGCCCTAATCATAATGACCTTTGATCCAGCTGGCAAGTTCTCTCGTACCTCTGCTTCATACATGCTCTGGGTGAATTGTGGTGTGTGTAGATTAGCCCACTCTACATGTACGTGCACTTGTGCTGTGCTGGTGAAAACGCCGTCCGAAACACTCACATTCAGGCTGACAGTGGGTGGCATACGTTGCGTGCGCCGCTGTCCACTCAGAGTCAGAATCCCTGAAGAAGCGTCCAGGTCAAATAGCAATCGCTCGTTTCCTAATACCAAACCATAATGTAGTCGGTCTACATCAGACTGATCTGCATCAGACGCCTGAATGCACATGACAAAGTGACCTTTGGGTGCAAGTTCATAAACTGAGGCCTCATACAGTAGTTGATTGAAGACTGGAGGATTGTCGTTTGTGTCTGTCACCTGAACTGTAACCTGCACTTCAGTGCTAAGAGGAGGAAAGCCATTATCAGTTGCTTTGACGAAGAAAACATAGTGCTGGATGGTTTCGTGATCGAGGGAGCGAGCAGTCAAGATCAGACCACTGCTACTGTCAATGTGAAAGTGGTCTGTGCTGTTGCTGCGGTCAGGGATGATCTGGTAGCGAACTGCTGCATTTTTCTCAGAGTCTTTATCTGTCGCTTGCACCTGCAAAGCAGGAGTTCCAATCATGGCTGCCTCAGAGATTACTGCTTTATAAACTGGTTGTTCAAACACAGGTGCATTATCATTCATGTCTAAAACTGTCACCTCAACATCCACCTCTGCTCTAGCACCTGTGAGGCAGTCTGTTGCCCTGATGATCAGTTTGTGGACCGGATTCGCCTCAAAGTCTAGAGGGGCTATAACACTGATGATCCCAGTGTCAAATCCAATAGAGAAAAGGCTATCAGGGTTGCCATGAGTGATGGTGTAGAGAACATTCTGTCCTTCTGGACTGCTGGCATTGATTCCCAGAATTGGGGTGAACACTGGCACATCCTCACTTACTTTAACAGAGTAGAATGGCCGGTCAAATACAGGCATTGCCCGGTTGACAACAGTGACAGGGAAGGTGATAGAAGAGGACAGGGATGGTGTGCCGCTATCACGAGCGAAAACCAGGATTTGGTATTCCACACTGGACAGATCAGCATCAAAGGCCTGGCGTAATCTCAGCTCACCACTAATACGGTCCATTTCAAAGTGTCCCAGCTCATCCTGCAGAAAGTAGCTGACGTCTCCATTTGGACCTTTATCGCTGTCCACAGCTGTCACACGGAATATGGACACCCCTGGTTCTGCCTCCACTTGCACGGCTGCATAATATGGAAGTCCAACAAAAATGGGTGCGTTGTCGTTGACATCTGTGACACGTACACGGACAAGTGCCCTTGCGACACGCAGCCTGTCTTCCTCTCGACTTGCCTGCACTAGAAGTCCATACTCCTCTTTGTCCTCTCTGTCTAAGGGGACTCCTACTGTCTCTATAGCTCCAGACGTGGGACGGATTCGAAACCTCCCACCAGAGTTTAGCAAAGTATAGCGTAGTGGCTCATTTAATTTGTTGCCAAGTGCTGTAACTACGGCGACTGTTGTCACATTAGCATTGTTCTCCTGAATGTTAGCATTGTAGATGTTGTGTGTGAAAGCCAGGCCACTGTCAAGTGCCTCACGCACAAGAATGGTCACCAGAGCTGTGCTAGAGAAGCGTCCATCTGATACACGAACATTAAACCGGAAACGGTCTTTGCCAAAAGTGCTGTTTCGGACTGTGATTAGCCCAGTGCTCGACTCTACAGCAAAGTGCTCCAGACTGGTGTCAGTCAGTGAGTAGGTGAGGTCGGATTGACCATCTCCATCAGGATCAGAGGCGGAGACTCTCAAGGCTTCCACTCCCTCGTAGGTAGGAAGCAGAAGAACAGCTTCATAGAAATCCTTGGAAAACTGTGGCGCACAGTCATTAATGTCTTGCACTTGGATGGTGACTTCCGCAGGATGTTCAGCTGATAGCTGTGGACGTCCACTGTCCCTTACACTCACATGAAAATGGAAAGTAGGTGTTTTTTCGTGGTCCAATTGAGAAATGGTTCTAATGGAACCGGTGCCAGCATCTACAGTAAAGAAACGCCTGGCATTCTCTTCCTGGATCTGATACACTAACAACGCGTTATGGTTCCGGTCAGCATCTGTTGCCCGTATAACCAAAGGCTCGCCCGATTCGCTCAGCACCACGCTGTTCAGCCCCGCCCCTTCACTGATGTCACCACGATAATGCAGCTGCTGGAACACCGGGGCATTGTCATTCTGGTCAAGCACGACAACCGTTACAGTGGCATTGGATGACTGGCCGGCCATGTTGGTAGCCATGACAATTAGCACGTATGAAGAAATCGTCTCGAAATCAAGCACTTTTTGAGTTGTGATCACACCACTGTACTGATTAATGCGAAATGTCCGACCTCCATTACCGTGACAGATTTCGTAGGTTAGTGTGGACAAGCTAAGGGCTGTTACAGTGGTGACTGAAGTTCCGATGGCAACACCTTCAGCAACCTCGGCCTGATACTCGCTTTGAGGAAATTTGGGTCCTGAATTGTCAGAGAGTGTCACAGCAATGCGAACAACAGCCGTGGAAGATAGAGCGGGTACGCCGTGATCCACAGCTTTTACAATTAACACGTAGTGACCAATGGTGGATAACTCCAATTCCCGAGCCACTGAGATGATTCCCAGAATTGGATCGATCCGGAATGTGTTCCCAGCGTTTCCTGTAGAGGCAACAAAACACAGAGGTATACATATTTTGAAACAATGTATTGCAGCTTTACTTTTTCTACGTTTGTGTATAAAAGCAATAAAAGTAATAAAACACTCAGAGCCATGCTATGATTCTGTGGGTCTACTGTGACCAAATTACAGCTGTGATGAAATTTACAAGTAACACAATCTCTATTATGTTTTATTACTTATATTAAAGATGTAGTGATATTATAATAACAGTTTATTAGAGTTATCAGTAAGCATGTTACCAAGACTTGGGGTGAAAGGACACATGTGAGTGAGTGTGTGTGTGTGTGTGTGTGTGTGTGTGTGTGTGTTATATTATTACCTGATTCTATACTGTAGGTTATCTGAGCATTCTGGCCTTTGTCTTTATCCAGAGCCGTTACCGTGATGATGGCAGAGCCAAGTGCCGCAGATTCGTATACCTGTCCGTCATACATCGCCATGGTAAACTGGGGGGCGTGGTCATTTACATCCTCTACACCGATGAGAACACGCGCAAGACTCCGCCTGTATGGGAATTCCTGATCTTTCACCTGAGAGAGAGAGAATAAAGGAGGAAGACAGAAAGAAGAAAACGGGGAATCGAAAAGAAGACAGAAGTAGACAGGAAATAGGTATAAGTACATTTTATTGCCTCAGTGAAATAGCAACAGACAGCAATAACACTAACTCACTCACTCACTCACTCACACACACACACACACACAGGCAGATAACATCTCTCGGTGGATTACAATAACACATTTCATCTTTTTCACAGGCTGCGGGAATATTTATGAGGCTGAGGCAAACGCAAACACACACCCCCCCCCCCACACACACACACACAGAAGAGCGCTGAAACAGAGAGCGAGTGTGATCAGATCGATAATTAGATTGCTGCGCCGGGAGACGACATTAACAGACACACACACACACACACACACACACACACACACACACACACCTTACTGCCAAGGTACACACAGCCGCAAGTGACGAAGGGATAAGAAACAAAGTACAGAATTAATGATGGAAAAACAAAGGATGGGGAAAAAGAGAGAAAAACAGGCAAGAGTCCTATCTTATGAGAGAGAGAGGGAGAGAGAGAGAGAGAGAGAGAGAGAGAGAGAGAGAGAGAGAGAGAGAGAGAGAGAGAGAGAGAGAGAGAGAATCAGTAGAGGGAGAGACGGATAAAGAGGGAGACAGACGAGGGGGAGAGAAAGATGGAGGGAGGTAGTGAGCTATAAAGCTGAGAGACAGATAAGAGCTCTTTGTCCTTATTTAACCTCAGATAGAGAGAAAGACACACAACGACAGACAGAGAGAGGAAGACAGGGGAAGAGGAAAAGGAGGAAGCTAATCGCTAACCTGTCTGAACACCATTTTGATGGAAAACCAGACAACGCATCATAAAAAGTCACAGGGACACGACAACGGAGAACTTTTAGCAGCATGCTTATGAGATTAGCACTCCACAGCTAAATCCTGACAGGATGCACACAAAAGCTAGCTTTATGTGACAGAAAATCAAGCTAACTTTTTTTTTTTTTTACGCTTTATATCATTTCACAATGTTATTCACTTAAATCTGATGTACAGCACTCAGCACTGTCAAGAAATTGTGTTCTAGCACTTTAGAAAATGTTTACCATGGCTGTGTTTTTCTGTCAGGCTGATTAGCTCAGCTGTTTAGCTAACAGACAATTAGCTAGCTACAGTAGGTTAGTGCCTCATTTCAGCCTCTGTCTGAAACTGTATAAACACTTGATTACCTCATTACAGTCTCATTACCAGATTATACCAGGTTCTAGTGTGACATTTAAAAAAAAAAAAAAAAAATAAATAAAAAAGCTCATGTTCAATAGTGCTAACATGACAAGAACTAGCGTTTAGGATAAGCTTGTGTGCACGTAGCGTCTGTGTATCAAATCATGGTTTAGCTGAGAGTGTTGATGTAAGTACAGCACTAACTCTAGCGCTAAACTAGAAAGGTAAGCTAAGCCCTAACCTCTTATGAGCCTATTAGCTAGCAATCAATTAGCTAGCTACCAAACGTGCTACGATATTTCACACTTATCTTAACTTGCAACTTTGTGACACGTTGTCAACGCGTTTCTATTTTTAAAATCGGCCATTTTGTCCGTTCAAATATGTAGTTTCAACTCAACGATATTTCAGATACAGCACGATATTTCACACTTATCCTAAATACAAGTTTCCTTGTCGACTGTCACACGCAAGCATATTTCAGATATTAGCAGTGGGTTACCATGACGGAGAGGACGTGCTGTGTGTTAGTCTCGTGGTCAAGGCGTTGTGCGGTGTACATGTGACCCGTGTTTGCATCGATGCGGAACAGACGCATGCTAGCGGGGTCCACGCTGCCCAACAGGGCAAAGGTCAAGCGATGATGCTCGTCTCGATCTGACGCCAACACCTGCAGCACCTCCGTATCCGGGGGCGTGTCCTCGGCAACCATGACTTCGTAGGTGGGCTGAGAGAACACCGGGGCGTTGTCGTTCTGATCCAGAACGGTGATGAGAACCTGACAGAAAACACACACATGCAGATGAACATAATATGACATATGTTGCCTTATGTATAGCTATGCTAAGTGTGTGTGCGTGTGTGTGTTTGTGTGTTTGTGTGTGTGTGTGTGTGAAGACACCCCACTGGCTCTTCTAATTATATAGCAAACAGTCGTGCACTTCCGTCCTCACTCTGCTCTCAGTGGCAACACGTGGAGATCCATCTGTGTGTGTGTGTGTGTGTGTGTGTGTGTGTGTGTGTGTGTGTGTGTGTGTGTGTGTGTGTTGGTACGAATTGAATTTGTGAACACTGGAAGGTCAATGCATGGTACATTTATCAAAAGGATAAATAACACTGTTGCTTAGCAACCGGTAAAGTAAATATGTAGGCCAAGCAATAGCTAGCTATTTACTGAGACTAATGATTTAGCTACCTAGCAAGTACGTAGCCGTTAGCTTTCTAAGGACACAGTAAAGGTGTACAGGCAATGGATTTACTAACAAAAGACAAATAAACAATAATTACACCCTAACGACTTTTCTTAAGTTAAAAATAAAAATGATTTGCTTCATGTTATTATATTATAGATTATTTTCCATTAATAAAATCTCCTGAGGTGTTTGATTCCTCTTATACCACAGGAAATTGCTAATGATTACATACTTATACTTTTAACCTTCCGACCAATCAAAATCTAGAATTTAACACTGCTGTGGTGCAAATATGAGATATTACAGATATTAATTACACTTACTGTGTTCTTTCTTGTTCTTTATTATCGTTAGTTATTAGTGCGTGTTCTTATGTTGTGTAGTTCTTAGCTTTAAAATTATTCATAGTTCTATTTAGAAGTTCGAGTTTTGTGATGGGGTGTGGTGGGATGGGGTGTGGTGTGGTGCGGTGTGGTGCGGTGCGATGGGGTGCGGTGTGGTGTGGTGTGATGGGGTGTGGTGCGGTGCGATGGGGTGTGGTGTGGTGTGGTGCGGTGTGATGGGGTGTAGTGTGGTGTGATGGGGTGGGTGTGGTGCGGTGTGATGGGATGTGGTGTGGTGTGATGGGGTGTGGTGCAGTGTGATGGGGTGTGGTGTGGTGTGGTGCGGTGCAATGGGGTGTGGTGTGGTGTGGTGCGGTGTGATGGGGTGTGGTGTGGTGTGGTGCGGTGTGATGGGGTGTGGTGTGATGGGGTGTGGTGCGGTGTGATGGGGTGTGGTATGGTGTGGTGCGACGGGGTGTGGTGCAGTGCGATGGGGTGTGGTGTGGTGTGGTGTAGTGCGGTATGGTGTGATGGGGTGTGGTGCGGTGTGATGGGGTGTGGTGTGGAGTGGTGCGGTATGGTGTGATGGGGTGTGGTGCGGTGTGATGGGTTGTGGTGTGATGGGGTGTGGTGCGGTGTGATGCGGTGTGGTGCGGTGCGGTGTGGTGTGGTGTGATGGGGTGTGGTGTGGTGCAGTGTGGTGTAACAGCATTAGCAGCTTCCGGATGCTCTGTGTCTTTTGAATTGGCGTCTGATTTCCTTCAGAAGAACTGATTTGTCGAGCGACCTTGAGTGTGAGGAATGTGCTGTATAAATAGAACCTTTTATTATTAATGTCTAGTATTAGCCGATGGCTGTAAGGCATGACATGCCCTGGCTACGACAAATCACACAGCAGCTCATTGCTTTGCATGCCTGAAATACCCTTGAAATATAATATTTGGGATCATTTCATCTGGTGGTAGCCAGGATAACATCATACAAATCCTACATTTAATAAGTTGAGATATTTCTCAAATAAGAATTTCCTACTGACTGAATGATGGAATGAAGCTATATCATTTGTGGACACCTGACCATCACACCTGTCCTTATGGAACATCTCATTCCAGATTTATTCTCCATTTGCTGTTATAATAAGCTCCACTCTTCTGGGAAGGCTTTCCACTAGATTTTGGAGCGTGTGGGGATTTGTTGTTCATTCAGTTCATTCACAAGCGCATTAGTGAGATCAGGCACTGATGTTGCGTAAGGAGTCTCCAGTTCCAGTTCATACCAAAGGTGTTCAGTGGGGTTGAGGTCACGGTTCTCGAGTTCTTCCACTCCAACCTTGACAAACCATGTCTACATGGAGCTCACTTTGTGCACAGGCGCATTGTCATGCTGGAACACATTTGGGCCTCTTAGTTCCAGTGAAGGGAAATTGTAATGCTACAGCACACAAAGACATTCTATACAATCATGTGCTTCAGACTTTGGGGCAACAATTTTGGGGAAGAACCACATACTGTATGGATGTGATGGACGAGACAAGCTAAACTTAATGCCAATGGCGTCGATGGGGATGTCTCCACCACCGGCAAGTTCTTGTGACTAATTTGTATACCGGAAATACCCTTAAAATATATTTCAAACAAGAAGGAAACTATTCAAGAAAACCAATTTCAGACATTTGACTTTGACCCTGTTTGGATCAGTTCCATCATCGAATCAGTTCATCAGTTCATCTGCTGATTACAAGGATCATTCCATAAACATTCGACTCACTCATTCTTAAGATATCGTGCTAACGAAGATCTCGGACAGACAGACAGACCCCAAAAACAGGTAATACCTCCACCACCTAGTGGTGGCGTACAAACAAACAGGGGGGTGGAGTTATCTCAAACTACTCTTTAATGCTACATTTTGCTATTGCTGTAGCTCATCACTCAAACTGCACCTGCATGGAATTCAGTTTGTGCCAAAAGTATTGAACATAACTTTTCAAGAAACGAACAAAGAAGAAAAAAACACTCTGAAACTGAAAGCTGTGAACTCGGTGGCACAAATTTAACGTGGTCTTACTCTTTGGTCTTTACTCTCATTGGCTAGTGAGATTTGGATGGACAGCTCCCTGACCAGGAAGTAGAGACTTCAGTGTGGTGAATTTTGGAGAGCGTTCTGGACGCGGTTCTCTGTATAGTTATAGTGTTTGTACTTTGTAGTGGAAATTACTTACTTACTTACTGAGTCAGTGTATTAGTTGGTAATTAATATTCGAGGTTTGGGTACGACTCACACCACTATTTTTTCGAGATGAGCTCATCGTTGTCATCATCAACGTCATCCTCCTCCCCCTCAGCTGGACACTTGAGCTGTCGATCCAAATCTCATTAACCAATGAGAGTAAGTCGCTGTTAAGCTTCGCCCACACAAGAGGAATTCCGTACACCTGGGACGCTACACAGTGTGATATTGAAGTTGTTTTTAAATGAAGACTTGCGGTGTGGAGGACATTAACACGGCTCATATGCGCATTACACTCTCAGTTGGTTTGGCGGTAATGAAAAAGACTCCTGCGTACAGAAGAAGATTCTTCACATTAAAACGTCTAATTAAACCATGCTCCGTTTTTCATGCGGTCGACCGCAGCTTTTCTAACAACTATAAAACTGGATTTCGTGTTCGATGAGGAGTGAGGAGACTGACGTATGTGTTAATAAAGTGTGTTCTGTGACCACAAAGATTTACACAACAGAAGCAATCCTGCTGTAAAATACGCAGTTCACCTGAAGAAATCTTTCGCCAAGGTCCTAACATGGGCGTGAGCTATTACTCGATTTGTCATAAAGAATTCTTTGTGAATGAAAAAGACAAAAACAGTTCAAAAGTTCAAAACTGGCCACTGTTAATTATCCAAAGTTTAGTATATGACACGGAGAAATGGTTAAAAAATGTAAAAGAAGAATCTTAAGTGTTCTGTTATTTACAGAAAAAAAATTGGGTGATAAACACATTTTCACACACAAATACAAATACTACTTTCAATACTAAAAGAGTTTTCAAGTATTGAATTA
>CM042546.1:20260309-20262809 GCA_023630585.1 Cranoglanis bouderius
TACTATAATATACAGTGGGGGAAACAAGTATTTGATCCCCTGCTGATTTTGTACGTTTGCCCACTGACAAAGAAATGATCAGTCTATAATTTTAATGGTAGGTGTATTTTAACAGTGAGAGACAGAATAACAACAAAAAAATCCAGAAAAACGCATTTCAAAAAATTTATAAATTGATTTGCATTTTAATGAGGGAAATAAGTATTTGACCCCTTCGACTTAGTACTTGGTGGCAAAACCCTTGTTGGCAATCACAGAGGTCAGACGTTTCTTATAGTTGGCCACCAGGTTTGCACACATCTCAGGAGGGATTTTGTCCCACTCCTCTTTGCAGATCCCCTCCAAGTCATTAAGGTCATTTTCAATGCCCTGGCTGAGGGAAGGAGGTTCTTACCCAAGATTTGACGGTACATGGCCCCGTCCATCGTCCCTTTGATGCGGTGCAGTTGTCCTGTCCCCTTAGCAGAAAAACACCCCCAAGGCATAATGTTCCCACCTCCATGTTTGACGGTGGGGATGGTGTTATGACTTGGGGCCAAACATGGCGAGTTGAGTTGATGCGAAAGAGATCTGACCACACCTGACCACAACACTTTCACCCAGTTCTCCTCTGAATCATTCAGGCAAACTTCAGACGGGCCTGTACATGTGCTTTCTTGAGTAGGGGGACCTTGCAGGCGCTGCAGGATTTCAGTCCTTCACGGCGTAGTGTGTTACCAATTGTTTTCTTGGTGACTATGGTCCCAGCTGCCTTGAGATCATTAACAAGATCCTCCCATGTAGTTCTGGGCTGATTCCTCACCGTTCTCATGATCATTGAAACTCCACGAGGTGAGATCTTGCAGAGGGAATGACAGTTTCTTCCATTTGCGAATAATCGCACCAACTGTTGTCACCTTCTCACCAAGCTGCTTGGTGATGGTCTTGTAGCCCATTCCAGTCTTGTGTAGGTCTACAATCTTGTCCCTGACATCCTTGGACAGCTCTTTGGTCTTGGCCATGGTGGCGAGTTTGGAATCTGATTGATTGATTGCTTCTGTGGACAGGTGTCTTTTTACAGGTAACAAACTGAGATTAGGAGCACTCCCTTTAAGAGAGTACTCCTAATCTCAACTCATTACCTGTGTAAAAGACACCTGGGAGCCAGAAATCTTGCTGATTGATAGGGGATCAAATACTTATTTCCCTCATTAAAATGCAAATCAATTTATAACTATTTTGAAATGCGTTTTTCTGGATTTTTTTGTTGTTATTCTGTCTCTCACTGTTAAAATACACCTACCATTAAAATTATAGACTGATCATTTCTTTGTCAGTGGGCAAACGTAGAAAATCAGCAGGGGGTCAAATACTTTTTCCCCCACTGTATACCTTCAGGCTTCTCTGTAATGTGTGATGTCTACATTTTCTGTTATAAATATCACTCTGAAAGGTCTGTCTATACTAAACCTATGTTCTAAAACCAGTAAAGAAAGTCTTTCAAAACACACAGTTTATTATACTTTATATTTGTAGCTTATATACACTTTACGTCCTTAAAAATTTGGTCCATGAAAAAGTTTTAAATCAACTAAAAAATATAAAGTTTCAGAAACTTACTGTAGATTCTTTTATTTAAAAATCTAAAATGAAACTACAGTCATTTATATAAATAGTGTTTTAAAATGTAAAACTATATTTAAGTCTATAAAACCATATTTAGTCCAATGTCTATTGTTAGAAATTTTATAGAAACACTATACTGTCCTGTGACTAAACTGTAACCTTAAATTTAACCTTAATTGTAGCTGATAACTTTTGACGAACCTTTGTAGAGCCTTTGAATTTTTATAAATAGTGTTCCAAAATGTAAATTTATATATAAAACAAGTCAAATATAAGTATATTTTATAAGTATACTTATACTTATATAAGTATATCTTTAGAAGTGTTATATAAATACTACACAAACACTGTATGTCCTATAACTAAAACAACAACCTTAAAGTTAACCTTAATTTTAGCCGATAAAATGCTGTATATTCTATTTATGTATAATACTGTTTATATACAGATATACAGTACATATTTTTAGATTTTATAGCTGTTAATGGAAAAATACTAATAGAAATGAATAGAGTAATAAAATAAATTTATGTAGAAACATTCTAAATATGTTTAAATTCAACTCAAAAACCTCAAATTGGCAATACTGTTCTGAAATGTTTTACTAAATATTTTCTTAAGTTACTTTGTTTAACAAATTAAACAAAATTTTATCCTAAAACAGTCATGATATATACAATCAAGCAAATCTATACATACATTAATGTTAAAATCTGAATAAATATATTTACATTTAAATTACTATGATACTATGGCATATTTTGTCTTTAAATAAATTCTAAATCTAAGATTTTAATAGATGTCTTGCATAAATTCTGGATCGAAAACTTAAAAAGAAAAAACCCGCTGTAACTGTAATCTCTAGGTGTTCTTCTGTTGTAAAATCTGTATACAA
>CM042546.1:20267809-20277809 GCA_023630585.1 Cranoglanis bouderius
GTATGAGTGTTTGTGTCCATTAGGGGACATTATGCACCTGCAAACCTACTGAACACCTCCAGCTCCTGCCCTCAGAGTCGCTTAAAGTTATTTATTGCTGTGAATGCCAGGTGTTTTTGCAGAGAACTGTAATTCTCTCTCTCTCTCTTGCTCTCTCGCTCTCTTCACAGTGCTTGTCATGATGAATAATGCATGAAATCTGCCAACACAACACTGGTTTGTCAGTAAAGAGAGACAAAAAGGAAAGAGTCAGAGGGAAGATAGAGTGAAGGAGAGAGAGAGAGAGAGAGAGAGAGAGAGAGAGAGAGAGAGAGAGAGAGAGAGAGAGAGAGAGAGAGAGAGAGCGAGAGAGAGAGAGAGGAAAAGGGAGAGAAATATGGAGTTAAAATAATAGTGAAAGGAGAAGAAACAGAATAAGAATGTGTTTTTTGTTGATAGATACCTTTCAAGGTGTGTGTGTGTGTGTGTGTGTGTGTGTGTGTGTGTGTGTGTGTGTGTGTCCTTCATTGGAGATGTGAAAAATAGAAAGTATTATCTTTCTGGATATCACTGTGCATGCGTAGTTGCTCTTGGCTAAAAAAAAAAAAAAAAAAAAAAACGTGCTAAAGAAAACAAAAAATAAAACAGTAAATAATTCATTAATTAAAAATAAAGTAATATCCTAAAATAAACAACACTAAATTAAAAAAAAACATGAAGCGCCATCTTATGCTAAAAAAAGCTAAAAGTAAAACAGTAAAAAGAAAATCATCAATTAAAAATAATGCAATAATCTAAAATTGAAAAAAAAAATCCTAGAATTATAGAAGCCACTGGAATGATTTGAAATAAATTTTAAAAAGCAATTTGGAAATAAAATTTGGAGTTTAATTAGTTAATTATTTATTTCAATGTAGAAAACAGTGGAATCCAGTGTGTCTGGATATATATTCGAACTTTATTATATTAAAAAGATTTCTAATCATCGATTAATCTCATAATTCAACTCTGAATGTGGCTGAATGCGCTATTCAGAAATTACGCAAGAGTTACGCAGATGGGGGCGGAGTTTTCCTAAAACAGAGGTGGAACAGTATTTAGTCCGGCACCACTGTCGGAGAATTTGCCATAAGTACTAAATGTCACGCTGAAATCTATGCCGTGGCTGTAAATACATTTAAAAACACTATGGAATGCCTTTCGAGACCAATAATAAACACATAAATATGACACTATATGACACTACATAGGAGACACAGCCTTATCCGGAGAAACACTGCTAATCTCGAGGGCTGAATATATTATGGATAAAATTATGAACAATGGTTAAATTGTAGCAGATGAGTGCTCGGTCAGCTTATCCTTCAAACCGTAGTCACGTTTTCTTTCTGAAGCAATTTTGAATAAAAAAAAATATATATATATTCTATTAATCCAACAATTCAATGAAGCATGATAAAATATCCTACATCCCGCACACACATTATGATTTCATGACCTCGATTTATTATCTTGTGGCTTCGTTAAGTGCCACAATAAAAAATAAATAAATAAAAAAGCCAAATAATAGGTTGTGCTGGATAAAGTTCTATTCTATAAGCTGCTGAATAATGAGTGTGGAAGCCATTTTGTTAAAGTAAATAAATAATAATAAATAAAATTATTTAAATTACAAAATTTAGAAAAGTTAAATGAAACCAAAATATCAAATCAAACTGAAAATGATACAGAAATAAATTAAAAAACTGTAATAACACTGAATATTACTCTGTGCATGTGTGTGTGTGTGTGTGTGTGTGTGGGTGTGTGTGTGTGTGCGTAGTGTAGTGAAGAGTATGTTTATGTTTAATTTCACACACAGTAAACCTCTTTGTCTTCTGTCTCTCTCTCTCTGTCTCGCACTCTGTCTGACCTTTAGAAAGTGTGTAATTAGGTTCTGCTGGGCCAGCAGCAGTGGATGATGGGTAATAGTGGAGGGCCTGTGGCTGTAAAATTGCCCTGTCGATCAAAACAAGAGCATCGCTAATGGATCAACCAATCAGCAGCAGTATTGACTTGTGATGTCATGCTTATGACACACACACAGATAAACCGACCAATCCCAGTCAGCATTGCGTTTGATTGACGGGTACTCTTACCGGTGCGCGTGTTGATGCTGAAGAAGTTTTGCGGGTTGCCGCTGGCAATGCGAAACGAGAAGCGGGGCTCGGTTGCCATAGCGTCGGGGTCCTGGGCTTGGATCTGGATGATTGACACATCTTTGGGAGAGTTCTCAGGGACGGAGGCATGGTACATGGGGTCAGAGGTCAACGGGGCATTATCGTTCACATCCTCTACCTGAACAAACAAATATACACACACACATTATAGCATATAGACATGAGTATAGACACAAGTACACACACACACACACACACACACACTATAGCCTACAGACCCAAGCATACACACACACACACACACACACACCTGAATGTAGACCTGCAGTGCAGCTGACTGAGGCACCACCCCCCGGTCGGTGGCATAAACCGTCAACCAATAGGAATCCTGTGTCTCACGATCCAGCATATCTGTAGTGTAGATCACTCCTGTGCACACACACACACACACACACACACACACACACACACACACACACACACAATGTTAGAATGAACTAAACTAACAAACTGACAAAAAGCCACGTCCACAGAGTAACACAATTAAACAAACTAAAAGTTACTACTGGTAACTAGCTAGCTACAATTTTTTTGCTTAACACAAGACTTAGCAAGTCACAGATTTTGTGTTTAGTCGCATGATATTTGGATCTACGCATTTTTGTTGAACCAATGAGCAGCTTTTAAATTTGTAAACTGGAAGTGATGTCACACATGTGCGTGTTTGAAGTTTTTGAATTTTTTCACGCACTGTTTTGGTATTTTAAGGTGTTTGCTCATTTTTCAGCTTATAACAAAAATCGCATTAATATCACGTCACATAATATTACTTTTTAGCCATATATGCTAGGATGTGCTAGAAAAGAAACACTAACCCAACACATAACACAAATTATTTGGCAAGGACATGAGGATGAGGGCGTGTTGTAAGCTGTACTGGAACACGGCCACTGGATGAAGAGTTTCTCAATTGTATGTAAATTAGCCATCACGCAGTGAGGCAACAAATCCGAACGTGGTGAAGAAAAAGTCCCAGTTGATGAAGATAACCGGCCATGAACTGAAGAGGATTTTCTGAAAAAGCCCTGAGAGCCAGAGTTAGCATTACGCTAATGAACCAGCTGAGGTAATCCTATTTAAAAGCAGCTGTGCTATACATGAAACACCAACAGCACTGAACTACTTAGTGTGAGAGACAAAAGAGTCCAAAGCTAATTGACACACGGCTAAAGCGCTATCACAACTTCATGTGTGTGTGTGTGTGTGTGTGTGTGTGTGTGTGTGTGTGAGAGAGTTCATGTGTGTGTAAATGCTTTAGCATGTTTACACTAACATGTAGCATTCCCACACTGCATTAACTCAGTGCATTAGACAATCATTACATATTTACATCACCGCAGGGAGCTTTCAAACTATCTCTGTGTGACGAAGAGAGAGAGAGAGAGAGAGAGAGAGAGAGAGAGAGAGAGAGAGAGAGAGAGAGAGAGAGAGAGATAAAAGGAGGAAAAGGAGAAAGGAAGGAAGGAAGGAAGGAAGGAAGAAAGAGTTCAAATATAGAGTTAAAATATATAGACAGCATTCTTTCATGGAGATCCTAAGCAATTACCAGGAATCATCTGTACTTGTGAAGTGACCTATAGCCACAACGATCACAACGACGTCACACATTATAGGTTACACGGTTACGTTATAACAATTAATAAACACTCTTCAGTAGCTTTCAAATGACACCAGCCGCGCACCGCTGCAATCTACGGTGCCCAAGAAAGAGATTGTAAATGGCGGTCATTTTAGCCGACTTGGAACTCTATTTCCAGTTAAATGGTGCTAAAATGCTGCTACAGAGCTCATTATGTAGATATTTCAATCCATCATTTCCCCCAGGTCAGAGGCTTTGTTTATTCAATCAAATTTTCAGAAAAACTTGTTTATTTTTTAAGACATGGTGAATCTATAGTACATTTTGAGTACAATATTAAAACTCTGTTCATAGCAATTTCTGAAATATTTCGTTTTATACAAACAAAAAAATGCACATTGTTTTGCACTGTTTATGATCCAAGTTTTTCTTCATTAACATTTTGCTCAAAATATTCTGACAATCGAATTGAATTCTAATCATGAAGCCAGTATCGTGAACCGAATCCTGACCAGAGTGTATCGTTACACCGCTAGTGAACACTGAGCCAGTAGGTACAATTCCTGAAACAGTGTGCATTTGTGACTCTGTCCAAGTTCTCTTCTTGCCAGTGGACTTATATTCACTCAGTGCTGCCATCCTTGGATGTGACAATCTCACTCACACTCACTTTCAGTAACCACTTAATCCTGGTCAGGGTTGTGGTGAAGCCAGGGAATACTGGGTGTGTTAGAGCAGAGAAAATACTCTCCTCCAGGACCATGGTTGGGAACCTGTGTACTATAGGTACTACAGATACACCACGCACTACAGGTACACCCTGCACTATAGATAATACAGGTATACCCTGCCATATAGGTACTACAGATACACCACGCACTACAGGTACACCCTGCACTATAGATAATACATTTACACCCTGCCCTATAGGTACTACAGATACACCACTCCCTACAGGTTCAACCTGTAGGATAAGTACTACAGGTACACCCTGCCCTATAGGTACTACAGATACACCACTCCCTACAGGTACACCCTGCACTATAGATAATACAGGTACACACAGCCCTATAGATACTACAGATACACCATGTGCTACAGGTACACCCTGCTCAAAAGTACTATAGGTACACCATGTACTGTTTAATAAACACACCCCATGTACTACAGGTATCACCATGTACTACAGGTACACCATGTACTATAGGTACTACAGGTACACCATGTACTACAGGTACAACTTGTAGCATAAGTACTACAGGTACACCATGTACTACAGATACAACTTGTAGGATAAGTACTACAGGTACACCATATACTATAGGTACTACAGGTACACCATGTACTACAGGTACACCATGTACTATAGATACTACACGTACACCATGTACTACAGGTACACCATGTACTATAGATACTACAGGTACACCATGTACTACAGGTACTACAGGTACATCTGCCTGATTTTTTTTTTTTTTTTTTTACTTCAACGCTGGATTATGGATTGTGAATGCTGTTTGGATTAAGTACTCAGAGTACTTCGTATTAAATCCTCAGGTTTTTTTTTTTAACTCCGAAGTAGATTGGCATGTGCTGCTCTCATAGAGTGTTTCAGATTGTCAAATCAGCTTCCTTACCTGCTTTGTTTACCCATTAAATCTGAATAAACCTGTATGCTAGGAAACACACACACAGACACACACAAAAACACACACAGACACACACACACACACACTTCTGACAGGGAACTGACTGAGAGCAGAGTTTTAACGAAGGGATTATTCTCTTTCATGTCTGCTGCCTGACCTAGTTAAAGAATGATAAGTGTGCAGAAACTCTGTGTGTGTGTGTGTGTGTGTCTGTGTGTGTGTGTGTGTGTAAAAATGAAATACCTATCAATAGAATGATCTATATGAATGATGAAATATTAATGAGATCCCAATTATGCACATCCTGTAACAGTTCAGTGGTGTGTGTGTGTGTGTGTGTGTGTGTGTGTGTGTGTGTGTGTTACAGATGGGCACAGCTGGTGCATAACTTGTTCATGCAGTGTTCACGCTGCATGACTGTCACTTCAGCACAGGAGGGTTTAACCTCACACACACACACACACACACACACACACACACACATATGAAATATATCTGTCGTATCTGTAATTACTTATCCTACTCAAGTGTGTGTGTGTAGCTGAAATATTTCAACGGTAGAGCCCGTATCCTAGCAACCCAAATAAAAGGGAATGTGTAACGGCTCCAACCGAACTGTCCGCCTTAACTGCTGTGTTTACACACACGTCGCGTCCCAATCTGAAGCTAGCTCCCTAGGTAGGCAGCATTTCAGGACAGCATTTGTGCAATCCCAAGAGAAATGCTGTCCCATTTGGAGGACCAAACATACAAATGTGACTGAATTTCCTGTCTCAAAGCTAACAAATACAGCTGAACAAATACAGTATAGTTTGTTTATCGACCATCATTCCATGGTGAAAAAAATCAGCTAGAAAACATTTACAATGTATGGAGCTAGCTTATATGGCTGATAAGTTGATACTGATAAGCTAGAATCGTAAGTGACTGGCTGTAATAAGTTAATATTTCTTATTTCAGTTCACTATTTAGCAAGATTACTAATTACCCGGCATGCTAAGCAGCTAGAACTAAGTGAGTAATAGTGTGCTAAGCAGCTGTTTTACTAACTTAAATCATGCAGTGGGCCAACAAAGGCAGAGCCTCAGCTTAATGCACTGCTTGGTTGCAATTACATCATATTAAGCAACATTACCTATGCTAGTCAAGCTACATAACTATGGTCAGTTAACTAGTTAGATAAGCTAACATGAACATTATCTGTTCAAACAATAAATAAGTATCCAAGCTCTCTAGCAAGCTTGCTTGTGCTATACAATTTTATTGTATAACCAAATCAACTGGCGGAATTCAGTAGCTAGCTAGCTTGCCTTAGGTAAACCATTGTGAGGTAAAAATGACCATGTTTGCAATTAGCTGAGCAGATTTAACCCAAAAGAAGCCTTGCTAGCATGTATTTCTGCCAAATGTTAACGACATTAAAAGTATTTTATGTGTGTGTGAATATTCGAATCTGGTTTATTAATTGTTCGAACGACCATCCGTGTGAAGTCAGCCGTTCCGCTAGCTCGATGCTATCACAGGTGCTAATATAAGATGGAGAAAATGGAGGCTGTGTGCCGTGTGAGTTATTACACTGAGGAAAACACGCATGTGAAAAACAGATTTAATTAGTTCAGACCAATTATTCCTCTATCACGATCTTGAGTGAGAGAGTGTGTGTGTGTGTGTGTGTGTGTGTGTGTGTGAGGCGTTATCTCGGCATGAGTTAGACCATGCATGCGTGCGTACCTGCTGCTGCAAACAAGCTGCACAAACGTGGGAGGTTTAGACCCTGATGATGTAGAACAGCTTGCGCTAGACTACTGTTGTGTATGTGTGTGTGTGTGTGTGTGTGTGTGTGTGTGTGTCTACAAGCATTTCTATTACTTCTGTGGTCTTGCATTAGCTAGAAGTCGAGTAGACTCGAGCTAAGTTTAACCTCAAAAATCAGCGACACCTAGCTTGTAGCACACCTTACTGTAAACACATTAACAAATGGACAGACTACTGGAACCAATGGAGTAGTGCATCTACTGGGAAAACACTAACGGATGGATAAATTACCGTAAATAACGGAGTAGCACGTCTAGCGTTAACACACTAACAAATGGACAAAGTACCGTAAAAATTAGAGTAGCACTTCCACCATAAAACAAGGACTGTATCTTTGGGTGGACGTCATAACGGGTGAAACAGTGTCTCTGACGCCCTCTAGTGGCTGACTGCAGTACGATGCTTAACCCCGCCCATTCCCATGTAAGTGAATGGCGAACGAGCCAAATTTACATTTTTCCACAAATTATTATCTGGAACAGTGTTCTGTCACTTTTACAAATTCAGTTGGTGGAAAGTTTGGTGCTCTGGGGGAAATCGTCAGCCGTAACGCGTGTCGGTAAAGCAGCTGACGTTAGCATGTGCTAATTAAATTTAAAAATTCTCTGGATCTAATTATATCACCCCCACCCCCCCTTTCGTTCTCTCTCGCTCTCTCTTTCACTCTCTCTCTCTCTCTCTCGCTGACTCACACGTACACAGATATTCGTCGTTGTTGCTGAGACAGGATTAAACCAGGTGGCATTAAGAAAGGCGTATGACATCAAACACTAGATTCAGATGCAAAGGATCATGGGAGATCTAATTTTAGGTGAGAAAACACGCACTTGCTGAACTTCACACCTCTGTGGAGCGATAAATGGGATATGAGCTTTATTCTCGTCATCATCATCGTCGTGGAAAGAGAAAGAAAGAAAGAATGAAAGAAAGAAAGAAAGAAAGAAAGGGACAATAACACTTAGAGAGAATTACTGAGAAAAGAAAGAGGGACCCTGATGGATTAAGAAAGAGTGCGAAAAAGACAAGAGAAAAGAAAAGAAAAAAGCAAGACAAAGTGTAAAAAGGTGTGTGTGTGTGTGTGTGTGTGTGTGTGTGTGTGTGTGTGTGTGTCAGGACTTGCAGCCTCATTGTGGACTGAATAAACCACACTGAGTTACAGGAATCGGACATAATCCTGCCATCTGAGGACCCGTGTGTGTGTGTGTGTGTGTGTGTGTGTGTGTGTGTGTGTGTGTGTGTGGAAAGACCACAAGATTTGAACTGTGAACTACTATTTTCAATACTTTTGCCACATTCATATCATGTTGCAGAATTCCAAAGGATGGGGAAAATTCCCAACAATAAAAAAAACAACAGAAACCCTCATAGAATTTGTAATGGTTTTAATGGTTATAATGGGAATTGTATTGGTTTTCATTGGAAACTGTAATGGTCCCTGTGGGTCTCTACTGGTAACTTGTTGCCTTCTATTGGTGGCATATTATGTCTAGTGGATACCATTAAGGACTGATAATGGTAATGGTTTTAATGATTAACAGTTGATGGGTTGTAATGGTAATTGTAGTGGAAACCGTTAGAATTTATGTGATGGTTTCTATTGTTTTTCGAAATCACGAATTGGATGAAATGGTAGCTGTAGTTTTGATCTAACATTAGCTGGTGGTTGGTGCAATTTACAAAATGAAATACAAACAAAGTACAAATTTCTATCTTAAGATACTTTATTTCCAAGGACGGATTTAGTATTCAGTTGAAATATCCCAAAATTCTCCCACTCAGAGGTGAATACTGTTTTTTTTTTCCTAGTCAGAAGGTGGTAATTATGGTTATTCCCATGTGGCCTCAGTGTAACACTATATCCTCGATTTCATGTTTTTCATTACTCATTCATCCATCTTCAGCAACCGCTTTATCCTGGTCAGGGTCGTGGTGGATCCGAAGCCTATCCCAGGAAGACTGGATGGGATACCAATCCATCACAGGTCATTACTGTGGAACATCTAGTGGTTGATACCCATCAGCTTTCTAACATCCTCATGGTAACCAAGGCAACTCTAATGTTATGTGAAACATTACAGGCGTGACGCCGGCAACCAAATGTAGTTGAGAAGGCACAGAAGACATGCTGTGTGCCCATAGTTAGCACTTTTTTCCCCTTTAAGGTATGAATGTAATGTAGCTAACAAGTTTGTTCCAGTGCAAAATGAAATGCATGTCGAAATCTAATTCACACGCTCACCTCACAAAACATAATTTGTCTCAGTTACACCATCTGTACATAAAGCTTCAGTTTCATAAACCTCATCAATTTTCACAGAACATTTCACTCTTAACCCTTCCATTTTCAACGAAAAAGCTGCAGGGAGGGAAACCAATACTTGAAAAGAATCTTTGGTTCCTCAAATATAAGGATATAAGCCTATTATTAAACCTATTCGTAGTAACTTCACGCTTGAAATATAGCTGCAAGCAGCAATGGCGGATTCCTCCTCAAGATTGCGGACCATTTCAAAATTGACATGGTAGAGAAATGTATTTTTGTAGTTTTCCACAAATGATCATTCCAAGACAAACATCGCCATCTAGCGGATGATATAGATATTGTTAAACGTAATATAACGGATATTATCAAAGTTATTCCTTTTAATGTCATTGTTTTTTGGAGATATGAGGTTGCCATCGCACATGGTAACATACTGTAGTGTCCTCTTTGTGTGTGGCACAGAACAAGTCCATAGGGTTAATGTTGTCAATAGCTG
>CM042546.1:20280309-20290309 GCA_023630585.1 Cranoglanis bouderius
ACTCAGGTAGGAGGCGTGGCCTAATACCTGTCTGTCATAGAAACCGTGAAATGCTACGACATTTTCACTGTTGATCTGCTAGAGCAGAAATTTTTTTGAAAAGCCTAAAATTTTTTTTGAAATGTTATTGTTTCTATAGTAACAGCTCATTCACAGGGAATTGTAATAAGCAGATTAAAACAAAGTCTTTAAAAAAATGCTTTCTGCATGCCATCTTTCAAGCACCAACCAAAAGGTGACTAATGCTAGATGAGAGGAAGTGGGCGGAGCTTCCACTTGAAGGTCGGTTGATATCTGTGAACTGAAAACACCTACGCGATTGCCAATCGTTCCACATTCATATAGTGTTTGGCACCCATTTGCCCTTTTTTTCAGTGACTAACGTACGCCAACGTTAAAATATAGAGCTCTGACATCAGAGAGGAGGCGTGGCCTAAAGTCTGAAGGTAAGATTTTGTGATTCAGATGCGAATATAATTCTAATTTAATGTGTATATTTAATTTTTTTGCATAACAAGCATATTTGAGGAGAGTGTGTGATGATTTAGGGAGGAAGGAGTGAGTCAACACACACACACACACACACACACACACACACACACACTGAACCTCTACCTTTTTTCTTTCCTTTTTTCATCTCTCACCTTTATTCCAGCATCCTGTGATACTGTGACCTCATGACCTCCTCCTCCTCCTCCTCCACACACTTACACCTTCTCACTTTCAACTCACACACACACAAACATGCACACTTCCACTTCCACTCTCTCGGTGAGTCTTTATTGCACTTCTCCCAGCAACACCACCTCAGAGGCTGATGAGAAATACACACATGCACTTATATGAAGGTATACAAAGCACAGAAAATCAACAGTACCTTTAGATGTGGTGCCACAAATAAGCCTCAGACGAATAAACCAAGCATTATGTGTGTGCGTGTGTAAACCTAAGCAGCTGCGTCTGAGAGAACAATCTGACAAGGGCACTGAACATGAATAAAAAGCTCAGTGCAGTAAGTCAATATGCCAGACAGGAGCTTAGCGCATAAATCTCAACCACACACACACACACACACACACACACACACACACACACACACACACACACACACACACACACACACACACAGAGCAAATTTCACAGCCTGTCTGTCATCTCAGAGTCTCGCAGTCACTTTGGGCCAAAAAAAGACTTACCTGTCAAAAAATGCAATATTACTAAACATAAAAATGAGAAATATATTAACAGCATAAGAGTGCTGTCTTCCAGTGTCAGATGTCTTAACACGGTCCAAAAGAAACTGCTAGCTTGTGTGTGTGTGTGTGTGTGTGTGTGTGTGTGTGTGTGTGTGTGTGTGTGTGTGTTGTTTGTTGAAACTGGGTCTCACAATATACCATGATAATCAATAAACACAATATTAAAAATATAGTCGCTCCCCGTATGTAAATATAGCCTTCATTGTACAGTAGTTGTCCTTAAAGTCCCCATGAAATGGAACGAATTAATAAAACATGGCCACGATTTACCTAAAACAAGGGAACGAATTAACAAAATGTGGCCAGAATTTACCTAAAACAAGGAAATAATTAATAAAACGTGGCTACGATTTACCTAAAACAAGGGAACGAATTAATAAAACATGGCTATGATTTACCTAAAACACGCCCCCCCCCTACTCAATCTAAACATAACATGACAGTAGCTTTGTGAGCTAGCTAAATATAAAGAGCAATAAAGAGATTAACAAGAATATTTGACTTACTCTTAAGGCTGATTTACACTTGCTGTAAAGTATGTGTACAGAAAATGGCCGCTGACGTGTCCTGCGGTCATTTGGAGTGTCGCTTGTGCAAGTCCTCAGAAATTAAATAGACTAACATTGTGTCTCAGATCGCATATTTATTTACTACTCTAGACTTATTGAGCACTAACACTAATGGTTTTCCTGTTAGTCTGTTTAACGTCGCTGTGCACAAACTCGCTAGATATTACAGTTTGACTTGGAAACCAGATGGACAGGGATGTTTTAGCTCTGACATCTAGTGGATGCCACATTTAATCCTCTAGATATGCATAAAATATGCCAGCCAGTACGTGAACAATTCTGAACAATTCAAGTAGCAGCTGCGTGTGCGCATGTACGCGTGGTGAAAGTGAAGTATATTTGCACCTTTACTGACGGACAAGCCCGACGGTGTCTAAAGATGGAGTCACGTTCTCGCTGAGAACGTGACATATTCTAGCACTGAACACTCGCATTTGGCAAAAACAATTCTACCCCCTTGAAAATGAATAAACTCTCAACAAAGGGATGATTGAGAATAGTATGTGGGAAGACACACCACCAAAACACATCACCAAACCACATATATGTTTCTAGAGTGTCCAACAAAATTTTGAACACTGATTTTGATTTCAGGGGCACTTTAAGATCAAATTATGTACCTAAGGTAAGGTAACTATCAACTAGCACAGGGGTCATCTACTACTTATTTACCATCTCTGTCATTTTATTGACTATTTAACTTTTTTATCTGCATCAAAGATAAAATTTCTTCATCTTCATTTATCTGCATAAAAAAGGGGTAACATGATCATATGGTGCGTAGTTGCTTACTTTTCCTCAAATTAAATCTGTGCTGTGATCATGAAGGGGGTCCATGGAAATTCTTTTGCTCTGGAAGTGGTCCTTGGCTGCAAAAGGGACAAAAACCTGGATGGTGTGACCCCAATGACAAGCCTTAGTATCCTGACAGGTACAGTTTAGTAAGTTTTTCCTGAGAGTGTAGGTAGGATCTTCTCCTGAGATACTGTCCTATAAGGACAACTGACATGTTAAGGTTCTTATAATTAAGCCACCTTTCAATGAGCAGCACATTGCATGTCTCTTAAGCGTGATCCACTACATATACTTACTTACTTAGACTTAGAGCCTCCTGCGCCGCTCAGCGCATTGGGCGGCCCACTACATATAACCATCTTAAAATTAAAAACTTGTTACTGGAGACTTTTAGAACCTTCTTGTTGTCAGGCATTGAAAACAAGTAGGTCAAGTTTTCTATGTGGAATAGAGAACAAAAAGACCAAAGCACTTTCTTTGCACTGTATAGAGAAAAATAGTCGCATGTAGGAACATACAGGAACAAATTCAGACCAGCCGTCATGCTCTGAAGACTTGCTTGACTTGCCTTACAATGTCAGCAGAGACAAGACATCACTTTGTAATAACTAGCACATGAGCCGAAACTGTGACCTTTAGAAATCAGCACACATCACAACAATCTAATTAAACCAGAGAGGAAGTTAATGAGCATACTAATGAAGTGAATCACCATGTTAATTAGGAATATATCAATTTGGCAAGCGTTTACCTGTTTCATCGTCGATGGTGAACCTTCCAAGGCCACTTCCATCACGGATGGAATACTGAATCTCGCCGTCTCTGCCCGTATCATCATCGCGCGCTGACACTCGAAGAACCGACGTCCCAATCCGAGCACTTTCCCTAACTGAAGCATTCACAGCAAAGTTGGAGAAATATGGTGCGTAAAGATTTTCATTTACGTCTACCACCTCCACCTCCACAAAGCTGACCGATAGCAATGAAACTGGACGTCCTCGGTCTTTGGCTCGAATCGTGAGGTTAAAGAATTGTTGAGTCTCGTAATCCAGCTCCTTGGTTAAACGAATAGCTCCACTGGTCGCATCCACCTCAAAGCGGCCATCGTAGTCGCTACCGAGTGTATAGCGGACTTCTCCACCTGGGCCAAGATCAGGGTCCTGAGTATCGAGCCAGGCAATAACGGTACCAATCGGAAGATCCTCAAGAGCTCGGGCGCTGATCACACTTGGGATGAATGCAGGAGGACAGTCATTGACGTCGTCTAGTGTAATATGGAGTGTGGTTATGGAAAATTTCTGAGCATTTCTTTCTGCACGGTCTCGTGCTTCCACTTTCAGTAAGAAAGATGGTGCGTATTCGTGGTCCAACTGTCCAGCAACATATACAATCCCACTGGAGCTGTTGATGCCAAACTGAGAGGTGCTTGTGAGCAAAGAATACTGGATCTCCCCATTTGATCCCTGATCTTTATCTGTGGCTTCTACCTGGATCACCTCCGTGCCAATGGGAGTGTTTTCAGGAATCTGTGCTCGGTATCCACCGCCTTGAAGAAACTGGGGAGCATTGTCATTGGCATCCTCCACATAGACAGTTAAGAGATGCCAAGCAGATCTCTGTGGCTGGCCCAAATCATATAATGTAAGGTTTAGAATGTATCGGTCTGTTCTTTCGCGGTCTAACGGCAAGAAAATCCTGATCTCGCCAGTGAGAGTGCCGATGGTAAAACTGCTGTCTGTGTTGCCACTGGAAATAGTGTAAAGTATCTGGCCATTAAATCCAGTGTCGCTGTCATATGCTTTCACCTGGAACACACTCGAGCCAATTTCCATATCCTCACGGACTGTGATATCTGTAGGGAAGGATTTGTCAAACTGAGGCGCTTGTCGGTTCACTGAGAACAAGTCAATGAAACCTTCCTCTATTTTGGGCTTGCTGTTGGCTTTGGCCTTTTTGAGCAGCTTCTCTGCGAGTCTCTGAGCTACATGTGTCTCTATACAGCTGAAACTTTTAGGTGGGGATTTTCCCTGTGCTATGGATATATTCACAAACATGGGGTCGGAGAAAGTCTCCCCATCTGTGGCAGTGATTTTGAGGCTAAAAGTACTTTTGGGGTTTGCAGTAATAAGAGACCGGCGAAGAGTCATGACCCCAGAATCAGGATTCAGATCAAAGAAGCCATGCTCATTTCCTGAGATGATTTTATACTTCACAAGTTCCAACTCATCAATGTCTATGGCGGACATGGTAGTGATGACCTCACCAACCGACAAGTCACGGGAAACCACACCAACACAGGCAACTTTCTCAAACAGTGGCTTGTTATCGTTCACATTCTCAAGGTGCACCGTGATGTTTACTTCACTCTCTCTCCTGTAGGGGGCACCCCAGTCTGAAGCCCGCACTACAAAGCTGAAGCTCTCCGAGGATGACTCAAAGTCCAATTCCTGCCTGGTTGTGATGGCGCCATTAAACTGGTGAATAGTGAATGGCAGCGGAATCAAACTTGCCATGCTGTATGTGATATAACTGTTCTCCCCGTGATCTGCATCCAAAGCTGTGACCACAACAACTGTTGTCCCGACAGGGATGCTTTCATTGACAAACACTTCATAGGACTGTTGTGTAAATACTGGAGCATTGTCATTGGCATCTTCCAGCAACACCCGAACTTTAGCTCTGAGTTCACTGTCAACCTCCATGACCTCAAGCTCAAAATCTCGTTGTGTGAGCTTTGTGAGCCACCGTGACGTGCTAATCACTCCAGTCATACTACTAACACTAAAAAACGCTGAATCTGCAGAAGGTGTGAGGATGTATTCAACATCGGCTGGCTCTGGATGTAGTTTTACGGCTAACACGATGGTTCTGGGAGGGGCTATTTCACTCAGATTGACCTCATATACCTCTTTCTGGAACCGGACTTCTACTGGGCTTGGCCTGGATAACTTAAGACGTACTACTTGAACCTCTGATGATTTTTGTGGTGTCCCACGATCTCTTGCCTGCAAACTCAGATTCAGTCCAAAAGGGTAACTTTCCCACTCTAAATGCTCAGGAGTCTTAAGGACAAACTCACTAGATCCTTTCTTAGATCCTCCCTCCTCTCTTTTCCTGTCTATTTCTATTCTTTCAATGCTAAACAGATTAAATGGGTCTCCATCCACAATGTTCACTGCCTCGATCTCTCCGTTCAGTCCTGTATCGGGATCCTCAACTGTCACCACAGCGACTACTGGGGTAGCATCAGCCCAAACAGGTGCTAGTGTCACAATATTGAGGTTGGGTGCGTGCTCATTGATCCGTTCCACATGGACAAAGAGTTTAGCAGTGCTGCTGACACCGTTGTTGCCGTAAAGCTTCATCCCACGGTCCACAGCCTGGATTTCCAAATCATAGCGGCTTTGAGTGTCCACATTCAGCTTCCCACTGAGGGAAACAACACCGCTGGTTGGGTGCACAGCAAAAAGTTCCATCTTTTCCTTGAAGAAATAGTAAAACTCCCCATTAGAGCCTGTGTCGGCATCCGTGGCTGTGACTTGAGCAATGCTGGTGCGCAGTGGAGTGTTTTCTGCAATCGTGACCGAATATGTTGTTGGGGAAAAAAGAGGTCGAAGGTCATTCATGTCCAGCACTTGTACACTCACTTTGGTCCATGCCTCCACTGTTTCGCCCTTAACGGATGCTTTGACTGTCAGCTGGTAGTTATCCTGAATCTCTCGGTTCAGAATGGCAGCATTTCCTCCTTTGGTGCGTATGCGGAGGAAGCAGAAGTCCCCAAGCGTGTATTCTTCTGCCTTGAAAAATCCCTCATCATCTCCGGCCGTGATTCTGTAGCGCACTTCCCATGAGCGCTGTTGGAGATCCACGCCCATTCGCACCTGGCTGACCGCGTATGTTCGTGCCGCTGAGTTCTCGTACACGGACGCATGGTACAGCGGCTGTGTGAACTGAAGCCGTGGCCTGTCACCTTGGCAGTGGACCAGAGGAGGCGGTGACAGGAAGAACACAAGGGCCAGACGGAGGAGAGCGGCCCGAACGCCCGCCCACAGGGCCATGATCATTGCCGTACCATCACCAAATCCATCCTGTAGAGAGAGAGAGAGAGAGAGAGAGAGAGAGACAGAGAGAGAGAGACAGAAGGAAAGGAAGAGCGGTTAGTCATCACAAAAAACATATGCACAAATTCCACCTCTAGGCTATGAGGTAATGTTTTTTCATTCACCAGTTTTTATGCTAACTGTTTAACCCCAAAAAAGTCTCTTCTTGTCAGAGGTGTAAACATTAGCATATTGATAAAGAAAGGTTTGGTTGTAACAGTTAATAATATTTTAATAATAATAATAATTCAATAATATTGGGAACTTTATATCAGCAACTGTTGCGAAGTTTTGAACCTCCCCACGTTTAAGTATTTTTGTTGAAACGAAACCCTCCTTATGTACTCTAAAATTTGAAAATCTAATCAAGAAATGTTTATTATTAAATGTTTAGTGAATTGAGAAATGACTTGGTTCACTAACCAGAAAAAAACAACAACAAATCTTTATGCAATTGTAGCACATCGCATATTTATGTTTCGCAGTTAATACTAGCACTGTCTATGAGTATTTTATCTGTAGGCTTAACGGATTTACCCTGCAGGTTCTCCTTCCCATATTAAAGCACTCATTTAGAGTCGCATTAGGATCTGAGACTGAGCAGTTAATAAGTTTCACAAAGATTTCGCTTTCTGAATTTAATTGCTACTCCGCATCATTTTGTTTGGTCTGTAGGGATTAAACAATGTAATAAACATAACTAACTCCAAATTTTTTGAATGGCGTAATTGTTTTCAAGTCCACAGCCAGGAATATCTTAGACGTTGCTTGGCATATTTTTGGTTGGTGTAACAGGTGTAAGGTTCTTCTTGAAAATCCGTCTAGTCCTGTGTTCATTAGGAACATCTAAAAGATTCCACATGAACAATCCACTCGTCCAATTTTACTGATATTTATCAATATACTTGTTATGGCAATATCTCAGTACTGGTTTGCATTTGATGCTAAGTGTAATTCCTGTGTCGTTTTATCCTTTTCTTTATAATTTACCAACACATCTGAGGTAAATGTTGATATTCCAGAAAGTTCTGTCTCGTTGCTCTTACCCAAACTCATCAGCTAGGCTGTATTTAGTGGCCATTTTTTCCAACAATGATCTCACATCTTTTCACATCACATTCCCACGTTGAAAAACACAAACTGACAAATTTCGTTTTATTATTTTTTTCTTTTTGCTACAACCTATTTAGTGGTTAAAGCTTCCGTACTTAAGACCTTTTCGAACTCCAGAATATGGAAACACTATCGTTTGTATTTGTGTTGAACCTCATTTTAGGGAATGACATCAGAATCCAGGCCTCAAAACGGACTACCACACACACTCACACACACACACACACACACACACACACACACACACACACATACAATTACATATGAGAGAAAAACCAGCGAGGGAGTAGCACATCTCAGTCACAAAATAATTACACAGAACGAGAAATCAAAAATACATTCGACGCAAAAAAGCCCACATATCCTTGGGTTTCAGAAAGAACCTGCGGGTTCAGCAGTGTGTGTATGTGTGTGTGTGTGTGTGTGTGTGTCTGTGTATGTGTGTGTGTGTGTGTGTGTGTGTGTGTGTGTGTGTGTGTTCTTGTTTTAGAATCTGATTGTTTCCCTGAACATCCCAAGGGACGGGCAAAGCCTCGGTTCAACCCACAGCAATGTAGCGCAACACACACACACACACACACACACACACACACACACACACACACACACACACACACACTGGAACAGCATACCATGGCACCACAGTGGTCAATCTGTATATGATTCAGCAGTATACACACACACACACACACACACTAAGGGTTATGTCGTAAAAACACAAACTGTGGTCTATAATTGCAAAAAACGTGAAGATCAGCATGTTTTTTTCTCTTATTCTGCTCATTTTTTCTCCTTTCCTCTCATTTTCTTTTCTTTCTTTCTCTTACTCTATCACTCTTTTTTCTTTTTTTTTGACTTTACCAAAGCTACAGAGTGACAGAAAAAGAGTTTGTAATTATGCTCTTTCTCTTGCTAATCATAACTACGCTAACACCGGGAGTTACTTACATGTATTTACGTTCATGCTAGCATATGACAGGTTATTTGTAGCTTGTCCCTCGTGGGCGTGGCCTGTCCGGTGTTTATTTTTAGTACAGATGAAGAACAGTAGTAACTATAAATCGCTTCTAAAGCTAGCTAGTTAATCAACGTGAACATATGGTCGTTTGATTGACATGCTAGGCTTCGTACTAGCTTTGCTGGCATATTAGCAAAGCAAGCTAACTGTACTAGCTACATACGCCCACCAGAGACACCAACGATCTCTGCTACTTCCTTCCAAGCTTTATTTATTTTTCGTAAAGTCTCTATACACATTTAATATGAGGTCATAAATATGAGGTCATCAAAAAAATTTTTTCCAGAGGAATCGTTCGAATTAATCGCTTCGTTTTGTCGATTTACCACATCATATCTAATGTGCGTAGAATTTGAACTTGTGTGTAATGTAGGCACTAAAATACAGTGTTCTGTTTTTCAAAGTTCCATATGTTAGCGTGTAAAAAAAGGCTGCATTTCATCAAAGTGTGTGTGTGTGTGTGTGTGTGTGCTTATCATTAATTGCAGAAGGATTGCTATTCCCAGTAGCAGTGTTACACATAAACTGTCATCCTGAGCCAAGAACACACACACTGAAACCACTAATGAGCATGTGTGTGTGTGTGTGTGTGTGTGTGTGTGTGTGTGTGTGTGTGTGTGTGTGTGTGTGTGTGTGTGTGTGTGTGTGTGTGTGTGTGTGTGTGTGTGTGTGCGCCAAACTTGGGAAAAGACCCCAAAGGAAAATCGAGAAAGGACAGGGTTCAAAGCCCTCAATGAAGAGACAGAGAGAAACTGAATTATTTGTGTGTGTGTGTGTGTGTGTGTGTTTAGATATTTAAGCACTGTTATACTTCTGACTCGATAAATTTTACTTTTATTTCCAGTCTGAAAGAATCCTGCTGAGCTTCAGATCAAACACAGTCCAGAGGTGTGTGTGTGTGTGTGCGTGTGTGTATATGTGTGTGTGACCCGATTAAGTCTATCATCGGTGAAGTCTTTACTGCGGCAAAAACAGGGGCTACATTGCCAAGTAAACTTGAAATTAGTAAATATGTCTACAATAATCTAATTTTCAGCCATATATTTGTGTATATCAGCCATAACCTTAAAACCACGGACAGGTGAAGTGAATAACACTGATTATCTCGTTACAGTGGCACCTATCAAGGGGTGTGATATATTTATTAGG
>CM042546.1:20305309-20332809 GCA_023630585.1 Cranoglanis bouderius
TGGGAAGGCGAGAAAAGTTGGAGACCCATCAGAGGTCCTCATTCTCCACACTTTTCACCCTTAAGAGTACCCAAGTCTGACCTGCCCCAAGTCACACACTACCTGAATCCCACCTTTCCCATCTTTTGTCCCTAAATGGTGCCCAGTCATACCAGCCCCTCTTTAACTGTTACAATACCCCTGTCTCATCTGCCCCACATTTTACTCATACAGTAAATGGTACCCACTTGACCTGCCCCTTTCTTCCCATAAACACTATCGGAGTTTCACTTGTCCATGTTTTTACCATTAAACAGTACCCGTCACACCTGTCGCTCTTTTTTTAACCACTAAACACTACCTGAGTCTCACATTCCCCATCTTATTATTCCGAAACAGCACCCCATCTCACCTGCCCCTCTTTATGGTAAATGATATTCTTGTTTTACTGCCCCTCTTTTTAATGACAAATGAGACCCACCTGATCTGCCCCTTTCTACCCATAAACACTATCCGAGTCTCTGTCGCCCATGTTTTTACCGCTAAACAGTACCACTGTTTCACCTGTCCTTCTTTTTTTTAACCACTTAATACTACTTGAGTTTCATCTTCCCAATCTTATTATTCCAAAACAACACCCTATTACACCTGACCCTCTTTTTTGTAAATGATACCCGTTTTACTTCCCCTCTTTTTACTGCTAAATGGTACACCACCTCATCTGCCATGTTTTACCCTCAAACACAGTCCAGGTTTTCATTATCTGCCCTGCATATTCTGCTATACAGTACCCCTGCTACACCAGTCCCTTGTTTAACAGCTAAATATTACCCAAATCCCACCTTCCCCATCTTAATATTCCAAAACGGCACCCCTCTTTTTTCGTTTTGCTACATTGTACCTCTCCTCACATGCCCCTTTTTACTCACAAACACTTCCTGGGCCTCACCTTTCATCACCCCTGTTACATCAGTACCTTTTTAACCCACTATACACTAACCGAGTCCCACCTTCCCCATCTTTTTATTCCTACACAGTACAATTTAACAGTTACATACCCCTTTAAATGTTACAATACCCCTGTCTCATCTGCCCCTCATTGAACTGCTAAATAGTACCCACTTTGGGGGGCAGGATGGTTTAGTGGTTAGCATGTTTGCCTTGCACCTACGAGGCTGGGGCTCGAATCCTGCCTCTGCCCTGTGTGCACTGTCCGCCCTGTGTGAGTTTGCATGTTCTCCCCGTGCTTTGAGGGTTTCCTCCATACTCCGCTTTCCTTCCCCAGTCCAAAAATATGCAGTGTAGATTGATTGGCATTTCCAAATTGTCCATAGTGTGCGAATGTGTGTGTGATTGCGCCCTGTGATGGGATGGCACCCTGTCCAGGGTGTCCCCTGTCTTGTGCCCTGTCCCTGGGATAGGCTCCAGACACCCCACACCCCCAGTTGCCCCTCTTTTACTCCAAGCCCTAAACAGTACCCCAGTTTTACCTTCTCATCATATTACCCTTTAATGCACCCTTATCATTTTTCTATCCCTAAAGGGTACCTCTGTCTCATTTGCCTCTGTCTGTGGGTCTCCTTTATCACCACTCAATGAGGGTGTGTGTTTCCTTGTTCAGATAAGAGTTAAGAGTTTTGTCGAGCCATGTCAGATCGAGATGTTGATATCCGATACAAGAGAAGAGAGATCGATACGGCAGAATTAATTTAACCATGAATGGACCTTAAGGGAAAGGGGGCTTTGAGTTATCGCTGCCAACTTATTGACTGTGCCTTTTAAAACACTCGGGAACTGGAGTGCCACTGCTAGACGGGAGAGTGTGTATGTGTGTGTTTGTGCGTGCTCTATCCTGTATCACCATTATAGCAAGACCAGCATGCCCCGAGGCGAACATCTAGTCATCTAGTCATGAGTAATTCACCATCCTCACCTTCTGCCCACCGACACACACCCACACACTCAAGTACATTTGGACATATGCTTTAACATAGCAGCTTAGCTTTAGATCTAGCATCCAACCGCTTATTATTATCCCATAGCTATGTTTGCATTTTATCATTTAGACAACTCTACCTTCCAGGTAGCAATGTGGAGTTAATTTCTGTACTCCAAGAGCAAATTATGGTTGAATTATAGCTATGGACTCATGAAACGCTGCTGTTTATACAGCGCGTATATTGTTTGCATGTACGTAATTTAATATTCTTGCTGTGGGGCAAAAAAAATCCTAGGCAAATGCTATCAATCTGCTACATAATGTAATTTGGAAACGTTAGCCATAACACCGTAAGCTGTTTGACTCGTCTTTCAAACAGTCATTACGTGCAGTTTGTCTGTGAAAGTGTTTATCCGGTTTATGAAATAATGTCTGCCTGAGTCTGGAACGTGAACTGAGTCTTGAATTTTTTTTAAACATCAATTTTCCCTCCTTGCAGCTCGTTTCCATGTCCCCGATTCTCGATCCGTGAACAATTAAAACACAAAACCGCACGGGAGAAACTCCTTCAGGAAATAGAAAATGCGTCTGGTGCAGAAAAGCACGATTAGTCCTTCTCTCAATGCTGTTATTCCCTCCACTCTCCTTCTTCTTTTTCTCCTTCTCTGCGATCAACTCAGCCTGAAGCCATCACGTCATTCAAAGATGAAGAGAACTCAGAAGGAGACATGCGTTCATATTATATTTCATATCACGGTAATTTTATCACAGCGTGTTATATAATATTTTATTACAGAATTATAAATTATCACTTGAATTATGGGTTTGCTTTCCCCGAGGGTTAAAAATTGATCAGAATTGATCTCAGAGCGTGAGCGCTGCCCAAAAATTCTCTGTTACGGAAAAATCACAAACATTTCACAGTTTTTTCACAGGTGAGTAATTTGTAATGCAAATTAAAATTGAATGCCCGGCATGAACATGTGACGTTATGTAAACGATATGTGATCACATGAAGAAAAAATCACCTCTGAAAAAAGAACCTGTAAAAACAAATTCACATGTGGAAATAAGTTATTTGTGTCAGAATTCGCATGTGAAAACTAAAACGTTGAAAAATTAACATGTGGTAATAATATTGAATCTAAAAATTCTAAATACTATATCTGCACATTTCTGAGTTAATTCTGTAAACAATCAACAGGTTATCAAGTTGCTAAGTTACTACCTATTTAACTAGCTTTGCTTAGTTCTTATATCCACTTACCAACACTATTATGTTTATAACCACTTACTACAATCTTTATTTACTAAATTAAACAAAATTTCCCAATTTACAACTGCTATTTCAATGCATTTTATTCTATAACAAATCTGCAGCTACTGTGAGAGATATCTGTGACTTGTCTATGAACACTATTTGATTAAACTTCTTGTACGTCTTCAACCAATGAAAATGATCTCCACTTTAACCAGTGTAATAAAAGAAACTGACTTTTTTCCCCATGTGATCAGCATTTCTGAGAAGAGACACATATGAAATCTGTTGCTAGAGCCTGTTTTGTTAAAAAAATACAATTAGATAGATAATTTGCTCCAAATCTAAATAATTATATTTACTGAACTGTGAAATGTGTTTGTTAGCGTTTTTTTTTTTTTTTTTTTCCATCCCTGTGGACTTCATTATATAGAAAAGCATTACGTTTGGACACTGTCACATTTGGATATTATTTTTCAATTATTCGAAACAGTCCAGTGAAATCTTTTAGAAAGATATTAAATAGTTAAATGTGTCTGCTAAAAATTCACTGTTAGATCAGGAATGTTGGACGTTATCTGTTCCAGACGTTTAAAAGTGTAGTTTCTGTGCAGGGGTGCCATAAAGGGGGAGGTAAATACGATTCCAAGGGTCCTGAATAGACAGGAGGCCCAAGAGCACCCTGGGGACTAAACATAGTTCGGTGTGGGAGGCTCAGTGCATTAAGCTGTCAAGGTACCCAAAATTCCTAGTGGCAACCCAGGAACATGGTAGCTGTTCAATTTCTGAAAATTAAACCACATGACCAAAAAAAATCCAGCTGTTACGCTACATCAGCTGGTGACGAATTCATTTTCATGTTTTTATACTGTATGTAACTAGTTCAATCTTTTAGGCATGTATCAACATACATTTTTAGAAATTTAATGAAAAATCGAATTTGTCACAGGGAAGTCATAGCAATATTGCTATCAATAACTACACTGCAAAAAAAATAAAAGTTAAAAAGTTTTCGAAAGCTGTATTAACCCTGGTTCAACTTAAAGAAACCTGCAACCGGGGCCACCTTTAAATCTTAAAATAAATTCCACAGACCCCCTTAATATGTACTTTTTAATCTTTTCCCCCCAAATAAACTACTCAAAATATTAGGCATATTATTTTTAAAATAAATGTAGCTATTTATTGGAGCCAGATATAGCCATTATTTTTCATTTCTAAAATTTCCATGAACTCGGTTTTTGCTATTAAATTAGATTTCAGTTGACATGATTTATAGTCATATTAACTTTTATAATGTTGGGTTGTGATTTCTACCACTGTAATAAAACGATAAAATCATGGACCCTGTGGCTAGGCTTCATAGACCCCTGGAGGTCCCTGGTCCCCACTTTAAGGACTATGGCTATACTATAGAATTAGAAAACCTGTAAAGATATGTAAGAAATTATTATGATTAAGTGAACTGAGAAATGCTTGTGACTTTTTATTTTATTGGATAGAAATCCAGATGTGACTGGAAAAGCCCAATGTGGATCATTTTAATTAGGTATTTGCAGCACACAACCTGTATTTGTGTTACAGTTGATACTAAAACTGTCTAATATCAAATGTAAAACAAATCTGGACTTATAGTAACTTACAATCTGCCTTTAATAAAGTCATTTAGAGTCTCATTACAATCTGAGAATGGGCGATGAAGAAATAAACTAGTCCCTAAATATCAATATTAGTCCTTAAATCCTAGTATGAGTCTTTGACACATGTAAAGAAATCCTCTAAAGCAAAGACGCCGTCAAAAATAATGAACGGAGCTATTTACTGACTGAAAGCAGTAAACAGTAATGAACTAGGAACCAAATCGATATTTGGCATGCCCACGCATAGCCTAAAACGGCATCAGTTCTCTCAGGTTTGCTTTTGCACAGTTTTATAAAGAGATAATGTAGTAAGTTTTTTTCTCATGTAATGTGTTTAATCTTAATTAAAATGTGGAAGTATCCAGCCAAAAAAATGTCCTCAAGTGAAAGTCAAAAAAGTTGCTATATTTAAAATCTAATCAGGTATTAAAAAGCAAACGTTTTTAACTGATGAAATTATGTAGCTCACTGCAGATGAGTAATGGCCACGATTCTTTATCTTTTTTTTTCTACATTGATGAGTTTGATTAGACGCTTGGAACTGAAACATGAGTAAAATGTGAGTAAAACGTGCAGGAGCTTGTTTTGTTGTATACTGCACAGTCCTTGGCTAGACGAGGGAAGAATAGACTGTCGTGATTTGTAAAGAGTACACTGAAAATTGTACTGAGTAAAAAGTACAACTACTGATATTCAATTTCAGTAACACTCAGGTAAAGTATAAATACCCCTCAAATAATAATATATGTAGTAATGAAGTACAATTACTCAAGTATGTTTCATCCCATGTTGGACTATTATGTGAAAATTTCACTATTACTAAATATTTTACTTTGTTTAACAACATACAAACATTTTTTTGTAATGTCTTTGAAAATTAAAGTTTGGGAATCTAAAATTTGCTATTTTCTACTGAGGAAGACAAAACAAACATCGAATACAATATTTGTTTACAAAATGGTGTGTGTGGGGATATATTTTATTATCTTTGTGGGAACCCGACAAGGATGGGAATATCTGACAGTTTTGATCTTTTGGGGACATTTGGCTGGTCCCCAGTGGCACAACTGGGGTTACAAAAACCGCAACTTTTACTTCAAAAAACTAAAAGAGCCAAAAAAGTTAAGGTTAAATTTAGGGAAATTAGCTGCATTAATAATAATGTTAATGGCAGGTCCTCATAAGTACCCTACATTATGACAAATATGTGTGTGTGTGTGTGTGTGTGTGTGTGTGTGTGTGTGGTGTAGTGTATGCTGATGGACTACATTTGAGGTTCTTATCGCTCCTGAACACACATACACACACACACACACACACACACCACCCCCGACACACAAATACATACACATGAATGAATCTCTATGCATGAGTGTGCACACACAAAAGTGCAGACACACACACACACACACACACACACACACACACACACACACACATTTCTAAGGCCATATCATTACTTTAATCTTACACATACAAAGAGAGAGAGAGCGAGAGAGAGAGAAAGAGAGAGAGAGAGAACAACCTTTCTGTTCTTATTCTTGTCCTTCATCCTTCGTGACTCAGAGACCACTCCATGTGTGTTTAGAAAACACACACACACACACACACACACACACACACACACACACACACACACACACACACACAGAGTGAGAGAGAGAGAGAGAGAGTCCTGTCTCCTGGAGTTCTCACTCCATTGTCTGTGTCAGTGTGGAAGCAGGTCAGGTTCCATCACATCACACACTGACACACACTCCATCACGCACTTAGAGACGCTGCCGGGCAGGGAAAGTTTGTGTGTGTGTGTGTGTGTGTGTGTGTGTGTGTGTGTGTCTGTGTGTGTGTGGTGCCACTCAGCCGCCTGGAGAAGAAGCTCGACCGGACGGGAACTTTATTCGTTGCCATGACGCCCAGCCACTGACCTCTGGGCATTCAGAGAGTTGGCATAGCAGAGAGAGAAAGACAAAGAGAGAGAGACAGTGTGTGTGTGTGTGTGTGTGTGTGTGTGTGTGTGTGTGTGTGTTAGAGAGAGAGAGAGAGAGAGAGAGAGAGAGAGAGAGAGAGAGAGAGAGACAGATTGGAGGATGACATCATTTCCCATCCGTTGGTCTCATTCTCACACTGTAGGAACGGAAAGTGCAAGAATGTGGGGTTTGTGTTTGCGTGTGTGTGTGTGTGTGTGTGTGTGTGTGTGTGTGTGTGTGTGTGTGTGTGTTGAATTTTATTAGTTAACTAGCTAAATGCTACATTAGTGATGAACTCAAGTTGCGCAATATTATTAATCACCAGGAGTATTCCTCTTGTACCACAAAGGATTCTTTTTTTTTTTTTTTTTTTTTTTACTAATTAAAGAACAACACATCATACTTTTTATCGATTTAGAGCTACATTTAATGTTGTGGAATGTCCACCAAACATCATCAGTCTACCATGGACGTGTCCCAACTCATGTGTCCTATTCACTACACGGGCAACATGGACACCATCATCAGTCCACTCTGGACGTGTCCCAAATCACCTGTCCCATTCCCTACGAAAGCACAAATCATGACTGTTACAAAGCGCTGACACTGGAGACTCCTTCCATAAATTTAAAAAAACATCTCCTTACACAAAACGTCACCACATCAACAAGGACACATTTTTCTTTGTTAAATAATGTGTTTCTTTTTTTTTTTTTTTTAAAAAAAGCATTTATTATTATGCTGAGATGATTGTGCCGCGTCCACCATGCAAGCACCTGAGCAAGTCGTTACTATAGAAACAATAACGTATTAGAACGAGTGCATTAATATAAACCTGTGGTTTGAGTTGTAGCCAGAACTACTACTCAGAGCTACTGTGATAGCTATAGGAGATGAATCGCCACCTTCTGACCAGTCAGAATGGAGAATTCGACAGCGCTGTGGTAGAAATAATGATAAAAACAACGTTAGCAATAAAGCTCTTTCAAGTTATTACTCATTGCAATAAACCAACCTTTATACCAACATACAGTATCATCACCAGAATTAGCGTTTACTAAAACGTTATTGTTGTTTATCGTCACTCTTTTATAGCTAGCTGCTATTATTTACTTTGTGTCAATTAATTGTGCATCGTTGTTTTCAACGGTGCTCAGAGATTCGCTAAATGCATTCTTTAAGCGTAAAGACTTTCTTCGTCGTTAATTAGCAGGACTAATTAGTACTAGGAAAAAAACTTTAACTAGAAAAAAAATCTTGATTCTGCTACGTATCTTATAGTCAGTTCACTCAAGCTACTTGTGAGGAACAAGTCGACAAGCTTATGCTAATGATGTCATCAGAAACGACAAGGTAATTACTGTTAATAAGCAGCTGTGTTCATTTATATTATAAACCATTTTAAAGTGTTAATAGGGTCTTTGACCAGTACCGACATTTTATATCCAAGGAGGTTTGGGAAAGAAGGTGGGCATATGCTAATAAGGTCAGAGATATGCTAACGACGTAAGGGAAATGCTAATCAGGAAATGATAATGAAGTACATTCTTTCATTTAAACTTAGCGTTATATCAGTAACAAATGAATAACTGATAACAAGCAAAACGAAACGTCAATAATGCCTCCTATGATTACTAGTCAGGTTAGGAAGTTGTACAGCTGATACCGAAACTTCATGTGTGAACTAATACGTTTATGCTAATGAAGACAGATTAATGCTAATGAGATCTATAGAAGCATGATTTTTAAAAAAATTTTTTTTTTCAGTTTCCAGTAATAATAATAATGTTTAGTAATACTACCAAATGAAAGTGTGTTAGATACAGTAAGCCGGAGAGCGAGCTAATGAGACGCTCCTGAAACGATGCTAAACTCTGATAGGCAGGCTGCTTTATGCTAATGAAGTCAGACAAATGCTGATAAGGTCAAAAAAATGCTAATGAGGTCACTGGAAACAGCATGATGACAATTCCAGTTAATGAATAAACAAAAAGACGAGACATGCTGCTGTGTGTGTGTGAGAGAGAGAGTCAAAACTGTTTGTGTCAAAGTAAATGTATGTGTCTCTAAAAGCTGCATTCATGTGTGTGTGTGTGTGTGTGTGTGTGTGTGTGTGTGTTGTGTCAGAGAAAACAAATGCATAGAAGAAAAAGGACGAGAGGACACTACAAACGACAGGAAGATAAAAACGGATAACTTGTTAGCACGCTAGTATGAGGCGCTAATTAGCTAACTCACTCAATTATCACTCAAGTTTCCTTTTCTCTTAATCGATTCACATGTCCTAGTCACTACATAGGCAACATTGGACGTGTCCCAAATCAAGTGTCCTATTCACTACATAGGCAACGTGGACGCCATCAGCAGTCCACTATGGAAGTTTCCCAAATTACACAACCTGTTCACTATATAAGCCACATGAACGCCATTACAAATGTCAAGTGTCTCACCGCCATAGGTCCACTGTGGATGTGTCCCAAATCACACACTATATTCACTATTTAAGTGCTACAAACACCATCACAAATGCTACACCATCATCAACCCCCTGTGGAAGTGTCCCAAATCACACGCCTTATTCACTATATACTGCAGGCCACATTAATGACAACACAAACATCTCAGTCCACTGTGGAAGTGTCCCAAATCACACATCCTGTATATAACGTGCTCCACTTTAACTGCAACAAAAACGTCTGTCATCTGTGGAAGTGTCCCGAATCACTCGCTCTCACTCACTTTATGGGCCACATAAACACCATCACAAAAAAACCAGCACGGTCCACTGTGGAAGTGTCCCAAACCACACACCCTATCGACTATATCAGGCACACAAAAACCATAAACAACATCATCAGTCCATCGTGGAAGTGTCCCAAATCACACAGCTGTTCCACTATACGATGTAGGCCACATTAACAGGATCTGAAACCTCAGTCCAGTGTGTGCGTGTCCCAAACTGAAATTCGTATTCACTATAAAGGCCACATAAATACATCTCAAACACACGGCCACCATAAGTCCACTGTCACGAACATCTCACTCCACCGTGGAAGTGTCTCAATTCACACACCCTGTTCTCTATATAGGTCACATAAACACAATCACACATTTTCACCACCCTCAGCCTACTGTGGAAGCGTTCCAAATCACACACCCTGTAGGCCACAAGTCCACCGTGGACGTGTCTCAAACCACTCACAGTTCAGAGTTCACTTTATGGGCCACGCAACATTTCATCGTCTTCAAATCCCGGAGTGCAATTCTTGTGTTAATTCTATAGCAGTAATTTCATGAGTCGACTACGTAACTCTGAAATAGCAGACTTCCCGAAATACAAGTGTGGCTTGGGACGCGGCCCGGGTAAAATTATAGCTTACGTATCCCACAGCGTCTCGGTAAGTACGAGTGTGTGTAGAGCAGCAGGAGTGAAGAAGAAAGGGAAAGCGAATGAGTGAACAATCAACTCAGTTGCACACACACACACACACACACACACACACACACACACACACACACACACACACACACAAATGAATGGTTCTTTAGAAGTGCTATTTCCTTTGACACTGATTGACTAGCTTACATTGACTGCGCCTGCTTTCTCTCTGTAACAGCTCCATTCTGTCGCTCCCTCCCTCCGTCTCAGCTCTTCACTCATCCTCTCACGCTAACACTTCCCATATCAATCAATCTTACACTCCATCTCTCACATCAAGCAGCTAATAATATACCCGAGGAGACTAATGCTACGCTAAAGCTACATTTTGTCCGTACGGCGTAGGAATCGGCGCGTTCAGCGACGATGAATCACTACAAACCTTGTTAACGTCCTGAGATTTGTTAAGGAACAAAACGAGATGAGGACCGAAGTTTATTTCCCGTATCAGGGCTTCAGACAGAAAGAACATTGAATGTGATTACTACGCTAGTTTGTGTTAGTCTGGTAGCATTCATTTTGTGCAAACGCTAATATTTCTGTCAAAGTAAAAAAAAAAAAAAAAAAAAAAAAAAAAAAGTCCCCTTCGGAAAGATTGCGCTTGCTTTAATCGAACAAAGTGACGAATAGCGTGAAAATTAGCACGCGCACTAAAAAGGCGAGCGATAAATTTGGACCGTGTGATAAATTCATGGCACGGCTAGCGGCTAGCGGAAAAGCCCCGGGATCCTGGAGCTCTTCTGGGAATCGGAGCAAGGCTTCAGCTTCGTCTTTTAATAAGTTTGACCTTTCGCCGCATCAGTTCATTAGCCGTTTCTGAGATCCGAGCTGTCAGCGATGAAACGGTGCAAGCTGTGTGGAATATCAAAGCGGATGTGAGGGAGGAATTATTGAAAACGGAGTCGAGGCATTCAACATTAACACATAGTGCCCTAATGAACAGATCTGGAGAAGATCACGCAAAAGGGGCTAATATGGTTAATACCGCATTAATATGAAGCTAATAAGATCGACTGAGTGTCGTTATGGCGCTAGAAAGTGTCAATATCGATCGCCTTTACCTAACACACCCTAAAAGTGCAGCGATCATGACCATCCAGCCCAAGGACCAAACAAAACAAGTCTAATACAGAGTTCTGGAAAAGGATCAATCTGGAATTTGGTTATAAAATATGATCCCAAACTGAACATCCTTGAGAACACCATTAAATCCATTATTTAAAAAAAATGGAAAGAATACAGCACAATCGTGAATTGGGATTAGTCAGAGAAGCAACCAAGAGTCCAATGGTAAACAGCCCAGAGTGGTGAAGCATAAGAAATCCCGTTTGGAGACTCAGCACTCAAACGTGGAAGAAGATCTCAGGTCTCATGAATCCAAAATGGAACTTTTTGAACTTTGGCGGAAACCCAAGCCTGATAACAACATCCCCAAGGTGAAGCATGGTGGTGGTGGCATCGTGTTAAGAGTTATCTTTTTTACACAAAACCTGCGGTGAATACTTATGCAAGATACTGTATGCTATTATGGGTAGGGTTTTAAAGTAACATTGGCATATGGTTGCAGATAATATGGCTAGAAGTCTCTATGCAGACAAATGAGTTAATAACATATCCATATGGTGTTAATATAGATAATAGTGCCTTTATTGAGCTAATATAGATGAATGTATGTCTCTATGTGGTCCTAATATGACTAATAGAGTGCTGTTTAGTCAATGAAGAAAGAACAGCGAAGGAGCTAATATGGCTGATATGTCTTAATGAGGAGATTTTATATTTATTTTTATAACCGCCTGACAAATCCATACTCAACAGGAAACATTTAAACAACAATATTAGCCAACTTTAGCCATATATAACTTCTATAATCCATATCCAGGTTATAGACACACTATTGACCGTAGTAGCATGATATAGACAAACTGTTGGCCATATTTGCATGATATAGACACAATACTGTCTGTATGAGCATGCTACAGCCATTCATAACTTCTCTTATTCATTTTAGCATGTTAAAGACACAATATTGTCTGATACAGACACACTAGTGTCTATATTAGCAAGACATAGTCAGAATATTGTCTGTATTAGCATGATACAGCCATTCATAACTACTATGATACATATTAACATGTTATAGACACACTATTGACTATATTAGCATGATACAGACACACTAACATCTATATTAGTGTGATTTAGACAAACTATTGACCATATTGGAAACATATAGACACTACTGACCATATTAGCAACAACTAGACACACTATTGACCATATTGGCAACATATAGACACACTATTGACCATATTGGCAGCAAAGAGACATACTATTGACCATATTAGCAACATATAGACACACTATTGACCATATTAACATTATATAAACAAACTATTGACCATATTAGCATGATATAGACACACTACTGACCATATTAACAACGTATAGACACACTATTGACCATTTTAGCGTGACATACACACACTATTGACCATATTAACAACATATAGACACACTATTGACCATATTAGCCTGATATAGACACACTATTGAGCATATTAGAAAGATACTGACACAATATTGTTTGTATTAGCGTGATACTTCTGCCAAGATTATGAGATATAATAAGCATACAACAGTAATGTTCTTACATCAAGCAATTTGAGTCTTAGCTCAATAATTGTCGTTCTGTGGCTTATCAATTTAAACACACTTTCTAGCGTATAATGACGTCTGTTACGCCGTTAAGCTTTTCGAGAAGCACGACTCATCCCAGCCTCATTGGACTCGTCGATTAGGAGCTAATTTCCTCACTTCCTGTTCGCTCATGCGCTTGATTCCTTGAACCTAATGGTTTCGAGTGAATAATGCGCGAACGCAAACGAACGAGACATCGTTAAAACAGAATCCACAAACCATAGATCAGCGCAAAGCCCGTAACTAAACACAGAGGCGATCTGGTTTAAAGTTCGAGGATGTATGAGGCCGTGCTAGAGGAAATGAGTCACTAGCTAATACTATATACCGTGACGGAAGATTCAGTGGAGGAAAAGGCTGCTTTTATTATGTTTCTCGTACTCTCTAGGCACGTTTGAGATAATAAATAAGAAGAAGGAGAAATTCTCCAGACTGAAGTTTGAGGATAATTAGGCTGTGGAAGTTTCTCGCACTTTCGGAACAAAGTTGCAGAAGACAAGCTTTTTGGATATATATTAAGTAACACCCTCGTATTATGCGCATTACGCACATATACAGTACTGTGCTATTTTTCAATAAGTGTGTCCTTATCCGTTAAAGGCTACAAGGACGACAAAGAAGTTCATACGAGGTCCATAATCATCACTGTGATATTTGAATGAAATGTGAGGAACGCCATTATGATCTATAAAAAAAATACACAAATACGCTTGTGTACATGCTCAACACTGGCAGGGTAGCACGCTAACATACACACACACGCACACACACACACACACAAACAAGTTACATCAGAGGGCCAGATGTACGTACGTCAGGAAGTTCTTATTAACTGAAGATGTGCAGAGCATCACACGAGCTAATATTCCATTTAATTACTAATTGTTTTCCATGAAAAAGGCTGCTGTTTAAAAGGTACTTTATATAAGAGTGCGCAATTAAATTGTACTCCATGTTTCTTGTGGTTGACTTCTGGAAAATTGGCGCTGGCAAAAATCAAGTGTTCTTGATGTACGTGCCATGACCCGGGTTACCAGATCGACATGACAAAAGCAGCGGAGTTGAAAAGACATAATTTGTCTTTAAATAGTTCTTTTCACCAAGGTCCTAAAATGGTCTTGGATTATTACACACACACACACACACACACACAAAATAAAAAAACTGATGAGAATGAATTAAAAAACAAAACAAAACAGTACATCAGGCTGCTCTAAAGTACGTATCTAAATTCTGCAGGGAAAAACATAACACGTAACAGCTCGCGTAACACATAACATGGTACGGTGTTAATTTACACCCGGGTTCGGGAGGCGGACAAAATTACACACAAACCCGACTTGTATGCTCATTTTGTTTTTTAACGTAACACACAAGGTTTTTTTTTTTTTTTGCACATTGCGTACGAATTACGTGGCCGAAAAACAATTTCGTTTAATGCCGCGGAACATCTGCAAAACAAGTTATTTCCTGTCATCACTTACGTTATAAACAGTCATTCCCTCACCAGCCTCTTTACTCTCTTTCTTGAAGTTAATAAGCCAAAAATAAAAATCTGAGGTTTGTCACGATACGTATCTTAAATATAGTCGTATTTATCTAGTATTTCCTATTATAAGATAATATTAAACCAAATATATGATTATTAAACATACTTCTAGCCAATTTCATGCTTGTTCTATTGGTGTAAATAAATAAAAAAATTTTTTATTTATTATTTATTTATTTATTTATTTCTAGAAAGACATAGAATGATCTGACTAAGAATAAGAAAATTTCAAGCTCGGAATGAGTAAAAGCATTTAAATACAAGCAGAATAATCTGATGTTTCATTAATAATGATCTCATAATGAGAAATATTACATATGTTTTCTATATATATATATATATATATATATATATATATATATATATATATATATATATATATATATATATATATATATATATATTGTAGTGAATATTCTAATATTATTAACATTACAGCTTAACTTTCTTTTTAAATTCCAAAATACAACTTCTAAAAGAATGTACATAATCTGAAAACCCCAATCTCAACCTCTGTAACTGCTTTATTCGTGAAAATTTATTAGTGTGATAACTAAGGAATAAAACATATTTTTGTTCAAACTGTTTTATTCCAGTTTTATACCACATCTGTTTGCCCAGCAGGGGGCGCACACCCCTCCCCTTTCCCATAACACTGCTCACTGTTAGAGATCCCCTCGTTCTCAAACACTTCCGCATTCCATTCTCCGCACCGCCGTTGAGGAAGTTTCATTCATGAACTCATGTTTTGTTTACTTTGCCATGTGCTTTTGTTTTTGTTTGACGTCATGTCCCTGCCTCGGTATTTTCATTGGTTTTCTGTTCTCTGGTTTATGTCATGTCTCCACCCCCGTTCATTCATAGGTTTTCTGTTTATTGTTTAATTATGAGTTTCAGGTGTTCTGTGTTTAACCTCGTTTGTTTCTGATTATTTGAGTTATTTAAACCCCTTCCTGTTTCCGCTTCCTCGCGGAGTATTGAATGAATGTATTAGAGTTCGTCTTAGCATGTGCTATACGCCTGCTACCTTCTCGCTTTGTCTCGCCCCTAGTTCATAGCTCATAGCTCTTAGCTCTCAGCTCCTAGTTCATAGTTCCAGTACTGTCGCCTAGTATCGTGCGTTTGCTTCAGTTCGGTTTTGTTTTGGTTCCATGTTCTGTGCTTGTGTGGATTATCTCTGTTGGAACTACTGCCTTGCGGATTATCTCATTTGGATTATTGCCTTATCTGTTTTGTGAATTACGGTTTGTTTCCTTTTTATGTTCCATTACTTTTGAATACCTACGTTTCTAATAAAGTGACTGTTTCCCCAGCATATGCAGCCTGCCTCCCTCCGTTGTGTGTTATAACAGAATACTCCGCCTAACATGGATGCAGCAGGGAAATCTCGCGCTGCGTTTCTCGTTCCTGCATATGATTCGATTTTTTTTTCCACAATGGACATTTAGTTATCCCCCGACGCCTACAATGGTTTTTCTGTTTGCCCCCAGTATTTTCTTTTGCAGGCCCAGTATTATATTTTTAGTTTGGAAGACCCCAAGCCCAATGAGGAACAATGGCGGCGTTTCCTTCTATCCCGTCTAGTCGGCTCAGCTCGCTGGTGGGCGGAGCTTCACCTTGCCAGTGGATGCACGGAACTGAATACCGTTGCTGGTTTCGTGGATCTACTGGTCCAGGAGTACGGGAGCCCGGAATTCAAGCCTGACCTCAAGGTCTTTTTGAACAGGAGCCACCTGTCTGATCGGCCCAGCCGGCCGTTCACTGAGCACTATGGGAGGGAGCTGGCCGACATGGCGGCCTGCACCTCTCAGCCCCAAACCCAGGAGTGCGCGACCAGGGGCTGCATTGGACAGGTCACTCTGTGGCGTGCCAACCCAGAGCTCCAGCCGGAGACCCAGCAGGAGGTCTCCTCTGCAAAGCTCCCTCTGGAGGTTAACCTGGTAACCTCCAGCCCCGAGCTCCAGCCGTAGACCCAGCAGGAGGCCTCCTAAGTGGAGCTCCACCTGGAGGTTAACCTGGCAACCTCCAGCCCCGAGCTCCAGCTGGAGGCCCAGCAGGAGGTCTCCCCAGCGGAGTGCCACCTGGAGGTTAACGTGGCAACCTCCAGCCCCGAACTCCAGCAGGAGGCCCAGCAGGAGGTCTCCCCAGCGGAGCGCCACCTGGAGGTTAACGTGGCAACCTCCAGCCCCGAGCTCCAGCCGGAGGCCCAGCAGGAGATCTCTTCAGCGGAGCTGCTCCTGGAGGTTAATATGGCAACCTCCAGCTCCGAGCTCCAGCCGGAGCCCCAGCAGGAGGTCTCCTCGGCAGAGCTGCCTCTGGAGGTCCACGAGGGGACCTCCGTTCCTGTCGGAGACCCAAGTGGGGTGCTCCGCTCCAGTCCTGTTCCCGCTGGAGGTCCACGAGGAGTCCTCCGCCCAAGCCACGTTCCTGCCGGAGGTTCACGAGGAAACCTCCACTCCTGTCCTGCTCATGTCTGAGGTCCACGAAAAGTCCTCCATTCCTGTCCTGTTCCTGTCGGAGACCCAAGTGGGGTGCTCTGCTCCAGTCCTGTTCCCGCCAGAGGTCCACGAGGAGACCTCTGCCCAAGCCATGTTCCTGCTGGAGGTTCACAAGGAGACCTCCACTCCTGTCCTGCTCATGTCGGAGGTCCACGAGAAGACCTCCGTTCCAGCCCAGTTCCTGTCGGAGACCCAAGTGGGGTGCTCCACTCCAGTCCTGTTCCCGCCGGGGGTCCATGGGATGATCTCCTAGCAAGCCAAGTCCATGTCTGAGGTCCACGGGATGACCTCCTCCCAAGTCAAGTCCATGTCAGAGGTCCACGGGATGACCTCCTTTCCAAGTCCTAGCCCATGTCCAAGTCCTAGCCCATGTCTTAGCCCTAATTCATGTCCTAGTCCAAGTATATGTCCTAGTTCAAGTCCATGTCCTAGTTCAAGTCCCACTCCAAATCCAGGTCCAGGTTCCTTTCCTAGCCTAAGTCCAAGTTCATGTCCAGGTTCCTGCCCTAGTCCAAGTCCATGTCCTAGTCCATGTCCAGGTTCCTGCATTAGTCCTAGTCCATATCCAAGTTCATGTCCAGGTTCCTGCCCTAGTCCAAGTCCATGTCCATGTCCTAGTCCATGTCCAGGTTCCTGCCCTAGTCCTAGTCAATATCCTAGTCCAGGCCCATGTCCAAGTCCCAGTCCAAGTCCATGTCCAAGTCCTTGTGCAAGTCCTTGTCCAATTCCATGTCCCGGTCCAGATTCCAGTCCAAGTCCCAGTCCAAGTTCAAGTTCATGCTTCAGCCCATGCCTCAGCCCATGCCTTAGTTCATACACAACGTCATGCCTAAATTCATGTTCTAGTCCATGCCTCAGCCCATGCCTTAGTTCAGGCCCAACGGCATGCCTAAATTCATGTTCTAGTCCATGCCTCAGCCCATGCCTCAGCTCATGCTTCAGTCCATGCCCAATGTCATGCCTAAAGTCATGTTCCAGCCCATGCCTCAGCCCATGCCTTAGTTCAGGCCCAGAGTCATATCCAGTGTTATGTGCCAGTCCATGCCTCAGTCTATGCCCAAAGCCAGTTTCCAGTCCAAGTCCCCGTCCAGTTTCCAGTCCAGGTCTCAGTTTAGTTTCTAGTTTCGGATCCAGTCCAGTTTCTAATTTACTTTCCAGCCCTGTTTCCTGTTTCTAGTTTAGCTTTGAGTCAAGTTTCTAGTTTCGTTTCAAGTCCACTTTCCAGTTCTGTTTCTAGCTTTATTTCCAGTTCTGTTTCCAGCTCTGTTCCCAGTCCGATTTTTGATTTTGCTTCCGGTTCAGTTTCTAGCCTAGTTTCCATTCCTGTACCCAGTTCACTTCTCAGTCCAGGTCCCTGTCCAGTTCCCTGTCCTGTCTCCAAGTCTGTCTCCAAGTCGGTCTCCAATCCAGGTGCCAAGTTTTGATTCCAGTCCTGGTTCTGGTCCAGGCTTTAAGCTAAGCCAGGCTCCAAGCACCACGCCAAGCCTCAAACCAAGCACCAAGCCAAGTTCCAAGCCAAGTTCTCGACCCAGGCCGAGGGGACAACCAGACACGCTCCGCTCTGGCCTCGGAACACGGGACATCACCGGCCTCAAGTCCTGGGGGGCGGATGTTGTGAGCCTACCCAGGGGCCCACGTCCGCCAGAGCGGTCGGAACTTTCGGCGGGAGAATCGCCTTTGCGGGGGGGGGCTCTGTTAGAGATCCCCTTGTTCTCGGAGTCGCTCGCTAAGCGAGCGGCTGACTCAAACACTTCCGCATTCCATTCTCTGCACCGCCGTTGAGAAAGTTTCATTCATGAACTCATGTTTTGTTTACTTTGCCATGTGCTTTTGTTTTTGTTTGACGTCATGTCCCCGCCTCGGTATTTTCATTGGTTTTCTGTTCTCTGGTTTATGTCATGTCTCCGCCCCCGTTCATTCATAGGTTTTCTGTTTATTGTTTAATTATGAGTTTCAGGTGTTGTGTCTAACCTCATTTGTTTCTGATTATTCTAGTTATTTAAACCTCTTTCCGTTTCCGCTTCCTCGCTGAGTATTGAATGAATGTATTAGAGTTCGTCTTAGCATGTGCTATACACCTGCTACCTTCTCGCTTTGTCTCGCCCTTAGTTCATAGCTCCTAGCTCATAGCTCTTAGCTTTCAGCTCCTAGTTCATAGTTCCAGTACCGTCACCTAGTATCGTGCGCTTGCTTCAGTTCGGTTTTGTTTTGGTTCCATGTTCTATGCTTGTGTGGATTATCTCCTTTGGAATTACTGCCCTGTGGATTATCTCTGTTGGAACTACTGCCTTGCGGGTTCTCTTGTTTGGATTATTGCCTTATCTGTTTTGTGAATTACAGTTTGTTTCCTTTTTTTATGTTCCATTACTTTTGAATACCTATGTTCCTAATAAAGTGACTGTTTCCCCAGCGTATGCATCCTGCCTCCCTCCGTTGTGTGTTATAAGACTCACTAGCAGCTAAACACATAGTCACGATACTCTACACACAGAAACCCAACAGCGTCCTGACTAATCTTATAACAGACTTGTGGTGATAAAATCATTCATTTGTTTATACTGCGAGAAATGTCTGATAAGTCGATTCGGCGGTGTGAGAAAAGAATGAGATCGTAGTTTTTATCTGTTTATAGTTACAGTTAATGTTGTAGAACATCCATGAGACAAGATAGTGCCTGTTATCACTTAGCAGCTGTAAACAGTCGTTCCCTCACCAGCCTCTGTGCTCTTGAAGTCCCTGCATAGGTTGTTACTAGAGAAAAGATAACGCATTAGAACAAGACGTAGTGCATGATTACAGAAAACGAATCAACACCTTCTGACCAATCAGATTGGAGAATTTAACAGCACTGTGATGTAATAATAATTAAGAAAACTATCATTTTTGTAATATGAAAACCCCCACTACATAGTGTCGAATATACTGTATGTAATTATATGTTTTTGTGTTTTACGGATTAGCTAAAGAAAGTAAAATGTCTTTTATTGATGAATTTTTTTTTAAAAATGATGAGATTAAAAACAGCCCTTTTTTTGCACACCTTTCCATTACAATGATCTGAGCACTTTCTCTTAAATTCTTTTCCTCTTTTTCAGTCTCCCTTTATCAGTTATGCAGCATGCACCACAAAGCTGGCCTACGAGATTTCTAAAACTGGATCTGCTTCGGAAACTTGATCTCTCTCTCTCTCTTCTCTTTCTCTCTCTCTCCATACATCCTTCTCTCTTTGGCTTCCGAACACGTTTCCGTCTCCTAGGTTTTGTCTTTCATTTGCAAAATCCAGTCTGTAACATTATACATCTACCCCAGTCTCTTTCTCTCTCTCTCTCTCTCCCTCTCTCTCTCTCTCTCTCTCTCACACACACACACACACACACACACACACACACACACACACACACACACACACACACACACACACACACACACACAGGGTTACTGGCAAACGGCAGTGCATTTTCCAGACTCTTCCATAAATATAGGGCATGTGCCGCAAGCCGCCTTGGAGGACTGAATCAGCAAGCGATGGACGGGATGTGGTGTGTGTGTGTGTGTGTGTGTTAATGACTATGCACTAGAGAACACCTACAGTTTATGTACTCCTGATCTGTTTATCTAGCTAATGGCCTTTCGTGGCTAATTCGAGTAAATGACATCATTAGCACGTTGTGACATGACAGGAAGCAGTAATTTGCTTAATGTTCTAACCATTTGGCAAACATTGCTCTTAGCTTAGCACCAATGAACAACTACAACCAAGTCAATAGTCATGACGATAAGATCACTTAAGTGCTGTCTGTTTACGACGGGTTACAGTTTACATGCTGGGAATTTGACGGTTCGCTAGCTAGCTTGCTCATGCGCTAGCAGAAATGTGACGATTAGTAACTCACAACATCAGTTACACATTTGAAAGTAACGGAGGTGTCTTTGCGGAATAAGATTTCCAAACATCTACATTCTACATTTCCATGTAGTAAACATTACATTATTACATATTACATATTACAAATTACATTACCATTACATCACAGAAATGGGCGTGGCTTTACGATGTCCTCAGAAACTATTCCACACATACTACGTGCACTTCGGTACAATAATTGACCTTTGTTACAAGCGCTTGTGGTAGGAGGCGTGGCTTGCTTGTTAGTAGGTCACATGACCATAACATGTATGCAGACAAATTTAAACATAGTCTATATTTTAATTCAATTCAATTCAGTTATATCTGTGTAGCGCTTTTAACAATGGACCTTGTCCCAAAGCAGCTTTACAGAAATATATAAATTCACGATATGGGAACGCATCCTGGAGTTAAAGGAAAAACCTCTTTTCCCCACAGGATACATCACTTCATCATTATGAGAGCGGATGTGAGGAAAAGCATTATGCAAGAAAAAAGAAAAAATCCACTTCAATCAGTATTTTGAAAAGCAACAGTGAGGTAGCTGCTGATCGTACGCCGTAACTAAATGTGGCACACTACGTTACAACACTACGGAGGATTTGTAGTAAGCAAACTCAGTCTGAACACAATCAAACGTTATAAGTTATGAAATGTTAAACAGTATTGACCTAGTCTGCCATCTTGAAACGGATGCCTTCTGGGTAATCAGCGCTGTTCCCCAATGTACAGTCTGCTCGAGCTGACAGTGTAACGGAATGGGCTTCGGTGAAAGATGATTAGGGCATGTTTAAATCAGGATTGGAGTGCTGGCATTTATACCCAGACCTTATTAGCAATTAGCAGTACTGGGCAACAGGTGTCTCTCTCTCTCTCTCTCTCTCTCTCTCTCTCTCTCTCTCTCTCACTCGCTCTCATCCCATCTGTTCTGCATCATGCAAAAAAAAAACAAGCAGCCATCTATCATCCTGCCTCGTGTCTCATGCCTCATTTTATTTTCGCTGCATGGATTTCCTTGGATATTTTACACACTACGCTGAGAGAAAAAACCTCCCTGTACAACTGTGGATTAATAACATATTGATGTGTTACGGGAGAAGCTGCGTGCATCAGCTTACTTATGTCATGTCTCACCACAGCACAGATTTAAAGACCTGGGCATGGCTACATTAAAAATATATATATATATATATATAATAAATAAACGTGTTCCTGCTAACTAGAAATATATATTTTTAAAAAATGCCATCATTGATTATTTCCCAATAACAGCATGTCCTGAAGTGCTTTATTCCTCTTACACCACAAACGTTCTTAATTCTTATAGCTACTTTTAACATTGTGGAATGTCCACAAAACAAGTTCATTCCTGTTCCGACTTCGCAGCTGTAAATAGTCGATCCATCACCAGCCTCAGTTTGTTCTCTCACGTTAAAAAGACGTAAATGCAGACAAATTAGAAAAAATTCTAAAGACTTTGCCATGTTGGAAATCGCTGCTGCTGACACTGGAGACTCCTTCCATAAATATTAAATAATCGTCTCCTTATATGGTGAAAATGTCTTTTTTTCCCTTTAAAACCACTTATGTGGAACATCCACCATACAAGTCCCGGTTTGAGTTACTATAGAAACGATAACGCATTCACACGAGCGCATTAACATTAACTTTATAGTTGAATTACTGAGACTACCTTCTGACCAGTCAGAATTGAGAATTCAACAGCGTTGTGGTGCAGTAATAATTAAGAAAATGATCATTTACACTGGGGGAAAAAAGTATTTGATCCCCTGATGATTTTGTACGTTTGCCCACTGACAAAGAAATGATCAGTCTATAATTTTAATGGTAGGTGTATTTTAACAGTGAGAGACAGAATAACAACAAAAAAATCCAGAAAAACGCATTTCAAAGTTATAAATTGATTTGCATTTTAATGAGTGAAATAAGTATTTGATCCCCTATCAATCAGCAAGATTTCTGGCTCCCAGGTGTCTTTTACACAGGTAATAAGCTGGGATTAGTAGCACTCTCTTAAAGGGAGTGCTCCTAATCTCAGTTTGTTACCTGTAAAAAGACACCTGTCCACAGAAGCAATCAATCAATCAGATTCCAAACTCTCCACCATGGCCAAGACCAAAGAGCTGTCCAAGGATGTCAGGGACAAGATTGCAGACCTACACAAGGCTGGAATGGGCTACAAGAGCAAAAGCAGGGGATCAAATACTCCGCCCCTCCCACTGTATATGATTGAAATAACTTAAAATATCTAAATAACAAAGTTAATAATTAATACTTAATAATTAGTGTGTTATATTAATAATTCATGGCCAAAAATATAATTTCTATGGTTAATTTCAAAATCACTGGACATAAATAAACATGTATATAATTAATTAATGCATTATGAAGACTAATAAAGCAAATCTTTCCTTTTAATTTTATTGTACATTCAAATCATCTTAATGTATATTCTGAACTTTATTGTATATATTCTGAATGACGATGAATGAACATGAATGAATGAACTGAACGTACTGTATATTTTTTATCCTTATCATTTATTAATTGGAGTCAAAGAGAAACTCCTTGTGCGAATTTAAAAAATGAAAAATTAGATGCTAAGTGTTTTGTTGAGAAGTTCTCCTGTCATTTACTTGGCCATATGAAAAGATTAACATCCAAAAGTACACTCCAAAAACACCAATCATTTCACTTTACACTAAACATTTCATTACACACACTCACTGGTCAGAGTGTTAACACACAAGAATACTGTCAGATTAAAGGTGGCAGGTAATTACTTCATTAATTATGCAGGATAGAAGTGACACCTGGAATTTAACACAAATTAAACGCACCGTATTGCAGCTGCAGCTTGTTAAACACACGTATCCTGATTGTTGCTCGACATTTTATCAGGTTTGCAATGTTCAATATCGGATTTTAGGAAAACTCCTACTAGAACCACGTTATATTTCAACATAAAAGCAATGATTTGAATAAAATGAGAAACATGTTAAAAACTTGAAAGTTAAAGTACAACCAATTATTGCATTTGGGAAATATTTTTGTAAAGTTTTATGAATTTTAATGTGCAACTCTACACCATATAAAAAGCATGTAAATGTGAGAAGGGTGTGTGTTTTAAATGAGTGGAATGAGTTCTAAGTAACGAAACACATATTTTTATTACTATCCTTATCTTTGTGACAACTTTCCATTGACATAATTATTGTATATTACTCTAGCTAATTAATGATAATGTACACCTAAACCTAAACCTTAATCGTAACCTCGGTAACCAAGAGGAAACCTTTTTTTTTTTATGTTGTCCCGTGGGAACCTGCCAAATGTCCCCATGAGGTCAAAGCTGCCAGATATTCCTATCTCTGTGAGGACATTTAGTCACTAGCAAGATATCAAAACATGCTCACACACAGACACAAATAGGCCACATTGCAGACAGCTGTTAAACATTTAACTGTGTGTATGCGTGTGTGTGTGTGTGAGAGAGAGAGAGAGAGAGAGAAAGATTTTTGTTTGTTTCTCATCACTTTTCTCCTTACTGTCCCTGAACCAAGTGTCTGCATTTATTGCTTTCCCCCAGCTCACATGTATTAATTGTGTGTGTGTTTGTGTGTGTGTGTGTGTGTGTGTGTGTGTGTGTGTGTGTGTGTGTGTGTGTTTGTGTGTGTGTTGCAGTGGGGATATGAACTATGGGTAATTACGGCTATCTGAGTGAACTCTGCGCTCTTCACGGCTCAAACCCTTTGGGGGCCTGATTTCAAGTCCCTTGAATGTGTGTGTGTGTGTGTGTGTGAGTGTGTGTGTGTGTAAGCCTTTGGTGCAGAGTTTCACACCCATACATGCGCGCACACACACACACACACACACACACACACACACACACACACACACACACACACACACACACTTGTTTATCTTTATGAGGACCTTATAATAAAATAAAATCAGTATGTTTTGCAAGGACCTGGTGATTCCGAGGACACTTATTCCTTCACAGAGAGCCAAATACACTTTTATATATTTTAAAATATATATAATAAAATCTGAAAAAGCACTATATATTTCTGAGGACATTTCTGCACAAAGACCTAAATATATGTACACACACACACACACACACACACACACACACACACACACACTCAAACACGCACACGCAGACACACACCACACACAACACAAGATTGACAGCATAATGATATCTGTTGGACATCTTGAAAACGGGAAACCAAGAACTTATTCATCCATCGTAATTATATGTATGCGTTCAGTATGTAATTAATTAAATTATATGTGGGCTTCCTTCATCAAACCAAATGTCCTAAATTGGACACGCACACACACACGCACACACGCACACACACACACACACACACAGAGTCTGTTTTACTCCATCTGAGACAAGCACAAGCACACAAGCTAATGCAAACAGTACAATAAAATGTGTTAATTATGTTAGCAAATATTTATATGAAACTGACTTTACTATATAATCAAACGTTTTACGTAAAGAAGTTATGCTTTATTAAGTTAAGTATATATATATATATATATATATATATATATATATATATATATATATATATATATATATATATATATATATATACATACAGTACTGTAAAATAAAGTCATAGAAAAGACAAAATGGTGTCACAAATAATGAAATAAGCAATTTTTACATAGATATAACTATAAGCACTGCAAAAAAGTGATAGCAAGTGAAGATATCTTGAATAGATATATTGAATTGATATATTTCTCATTATAAGATTATTATTATTATATAACAATTATAAGACCATTAACAATAATTCTAGACATATTTAATAATTTCAAGCTTAAAATTGTCTTATTCTATAGGCAAATCATTTTGCATAATAAACACAATTATCAGGCAATAGAATGAGACCATTTCAAGCAAGACATTAGTACGGAAATAAGCTTAATAATCTTATATTTGTTTAAAAACAAGCTAATAAAAAGAAATTGATAGCTGAATTTACTATATTCTTACTTGCAAAGATATATTTTTTGTAGTTATGAGCATTAAATAAACCAAATCCAAGTCAATATTTGGTGTGAGCAAAATGCATCGGTTTTCTCAGGTTCACTGTCGTACAATTTTATAATGAAATTGGTTTTTTTTTTTTAAAAAAAAAGGTTTCCGCTAAAGTTTTTTTTTTTCTTTTTTTTTGTGAAATTTTGACAAAATATTGACAATTTATGCGTTATTCTGTATCACCTGTCGTCTACAAAGTTGAAGATTTAAAAGCGTTGAAACCTTTCTGGCATAAAATCCCTTTGATGAAAATCTGCCTACACACACAAACACACACACACACACACACACACACATAGATGAACAGTGCACTATAGCCACACATAAACCTCACTATCTTTCTCACATACACGCATATCTTTTGTAATTTTCTTATCAGATGCTTATAGAGAAATCCAATCAATCTCAACTTTGCAGCTGAATTACCTTAACTAATGATGCCCTATATGCTCCAGTGAGCGGTGTGTGTGTGTGTGTGTGTGTGTGTGTGTGTGTGTGATCTGCATAGCTAGCTTAGTATACGCCCCTTTTTGTAAACTCTTCATCACTAGATTAAAAAAGGCATAAATTAAAAATGATGTGTGTGTGGGTGTGTGTGAGAGAGATTTATATATATTTGTGTGTGTGTGTGTGTGTGTGTGTGTGTGGAGTGTAAAACCAATTCACCCTTCACTTTGTCACTACGTCAGCGAGTAAGTGTCACAATTTGTCAACACTAAAGAAAGCAATTCCAGGCCCCAGTGCCGATGTTAAATCACAACACAAGCAGGATCTTTCTCTCTATATATATCTCACTCTTACACCCATCCAAACACACACACACACACACACACACACACAAAACGGCACAATGTGCTTTATGCACCGCTCACATCATGATTTGCATACCTGTGTGTGTAGACAAGCGTTTCCAAACCTCGTCTGGCTCGACCAAGCACAAACGCTGCAAATTGAAAATCGCTGAATAGATTTTAATTAGGGCTGGGACTATGGATCGGTAATGACCATACACCGTGATAATTAAACCGGAAATAGTTCTACCGTTAAAGTTTTGCTGTTTCAGTTTAGCTGTATAAATGACATCATCCAGAAAGCATGCAAGCTTAAAAATACCACAGATATCCATTTGTAATCGGAGATCGTCCTAATTAAATCAGAAAAAATGTTAGAGTTTTACAATGTCAGTATACATTATAACAAATAAATAACAAATGGGTGTGACAATATAGCTGTATGATAGTATGTATCATTATAATTCACCAATAAATATAGCAGTCCGTGCAGGATTTCATGGCATTTTTTTTGTGATTGTTGTGATTTTTGCTAACCTAGCAAATTCTTCTTTAAACGTTTCATTACTAGTTAGAACTCAAGCAGGCTGGACTGTCCGAGGTAAATGTTAAGAGGTGACAGTAATTAATGATTTAACAGTGTGTGTTAGGAGAGAACTTGTATTCCGGTTTGTGCGAAACAATGTTTTTTTGACCCCGTGCCCCAGACTAGCACTGCTGGGAATGTTTGTGTGTGTGTGT
>CM042546.1:20337809-20362809 GCA_023630585.1 Cranoglanis bouderius
TGTGATGTCATATCCGGTTGCCGCAGTGGTCTCCGAAGAAATTTCGCATGCTGAACGTTTAGTGTGACCGCCGCTTAAGCAACAAGCTAAGCAGTTAACTGGGATGAGAGATGTATATTTTCCTTCTCAAAACAGTGAGCTGTATAGTCAGTGTTATAGATTTAATCAGTATGTTCAGGATTTCGCTGGGTTTTGTTTGTGATTGTTGCGGCCAAAAACGCTTGATTTTGCTGCGTCTTTTTTCAGAATTTGTGATGCAACTTGCGAAGTGTTTTGTGCGTTTTTTGCGGAAAACAACTTGAATTGGTGAAATCGCAATCGCACAAAATTGTTTTGTATGGTCTTTCGCAGTGATGCTTGTTTAGCCCAGTTTTGGCTTCTCTTTCCTTTTAAGTTTTCATTTCGTCTACACCCTCAGTTTGGGTTTACGGCTATCCAGGATTTTCTTTCATTCGTTTATTTAGCTCCAGTTAAAAACAGTTAGGACCTAACTGACCGCACACTGGATACAAATGGTTACACTGGGACTTTACATTCATCAGCTTGTTCTATGTATCCTGTTGTGTGTGAGACAGTGTATTGTCCCAATCATTCACTTCAAACCTACGCTCACTAGGGGACAGCCCCCTAGTGGTCAAGGCCCCTGTGCACGTGCCCAGTATGGGAGCAGCGATTAGATGATTTGGATCGATGCATTGATTTAAAAGGCAACAATTGAAATGAATCGAAGCAACAATCACAACCTGATTATTATCCATCGTGACTGATTATCGAAAAAAGGACAGATAACTGGTGTGTAAAAAAAATAATTCATATTTGTAAACTCATGTTAACAGGCTAGCATGGTGATTTGCCCGTAACTCGTATTTTCTTGTTCAACATCGTCATAGTTCGCAAATGGTAAGTCCCCAGATTCTGGAAAAAAGTTAGTCACATATTGATCAGACTAACTTGAATCGTTTACTAATAGTAGACCCAGTGGTTGTCGCTAAATACCAAATCATTGCCTTATGAATCGAAAATCATTATGTATCATAGCAACGTTTTAATATCAAATATCAAATCACTGACTTAAGGATTCGTATCATGTGGAAGCCTAAGGTTTACACACCTGGTCGGCGATCTGTCCCTGGCCTTATCATGCGTTCACACCAGCAAGCGACAAATTTTTTGTTTTGTATATACGTATGTATTTTCTTAAATGTATGCAAATGAGGTAGGCAAGGTTGTATGCAGGGGGAGTATGGTGGCTTAGGCATTATAACGTTTGCCTCGCAGCTCCAGGGTTGCGGGTTCGAATCCCACCTCCGCACTGTGTGCACAGAGTTTGCATGTTCTCCTTGTTTCGGGGGTTTCCTCTGGGTACTCTGGTTTCCTCCCCCAGTCCAAAGACATGCGCTGTAGGCTGATTGGCATTTCCAAATTGTCCGTAGTGTGTGAATGTGGTGGGTCCAGGGTGTCCTCTGACTTGTGCCCCGAGTTCCCTGGGATAGGCTCCAGGCTCCTCCGCAGCCCCGTGTAGAATAAGCGGTACAGAAAATGGATAGATGGAGGTTATATGCAAATTAGGTAGGCAAGGTTCTATGTAAATTAGGTAGGTTGCCCCTGAGCTCAGGTTACTTTCAGCACGGAGTTCCTGTGCATGTTCTCCACATGTCCTTCTGGATTTCCTCTGTGTTCCCTGATAACATGCCGGTAGGTAAATTAGCTACTCTAGATTGCCCCGAGGAGTGTGTGTGTGTGCATGGTGTCCTGCTGCTAAGTGTATTCCTGCCTTGGTCCCGGCTCTGGATCCACCGTAACTCTTGCTGAAGATGAAAAAGTGGACAGCAATACAAAAAGAGATAGGAAATGAAAAAGAATCGGAAAAGAAGAAATAAATGAGGACAGACAGACATGTCCACATGGCCATATCTGCAGAAGACGGCTTTCTATTCCGCGTCTGTGGCGTGCGACATCAGCAGCAGCAGGTTCCCGTTCAACTCTTTTCTCCTGAGCGCAGGAGTACCACGAGACATCTGTTCATTACACACACACACACACACACACACACACACACACACAAATACACAAATACACACAAACACACTTTATGACTGAGCACAGTGCATGTGTGTGTATGTGAGAGAGAAAGCTGGAAGCTAAATAAAGACTCAGAGGGAACTTATTACTCTGGTTTCACCCAGACGCCTACGGAAAGCATATTTCATGTTTTATGCTGTCATTATCGTTGTTTATAATATCATATTTCACAGTTATGATAATGGAGACTTGAGCTTCCGTCCCAAAGCAAAACATGAGGAGCAAAAGCAACACTGCTGTCGTACGTAAAAACACAACGATGAACCAAAACACACTGCGCCGATTAGAAGCTACAGTGTCGAATGCCTAGAATGTTGCGTTAACTCCTACGGTACTAAAACACGCTAATTTACGTGTGCAAAAAGTGGGCGTGTTGCCGGTGATTTACAAATAATGGGCCCATTTATCAAACTGGATAAGAACAAATTTATTTCGTAAATCGTTCGGAGAAGTATTTACGCAAGACATGGGGCATTCACGAAAATCCAGATGGTTCAGAAAAATGTTTATATCCTAAACAAATTTACGCACTAACGTAAACATTCGTTGATTGGTTTCAAAATTGTGTTTCAAAATGGTGACTGCGTTTTTTTGTCGTTGTTGTTTTTTTAAAAAAAAAAATACAGATTAGCGTATATATCTTAGTTATTTTAATGCCATGCACAAAGTTAGTGAAAACTTTGCAAAACTTAGTCCTTTCATTTTAATGAAACAAAGCGATTTATCACGAATCCATGAATTAAGACAGATGTTTAAATGTTGTTTAACGTACAGCGAATATCTTCTATGAAACTTTACCGCTGTAAGGTTAAGTCATCGTTTTAATAAACGTTCTGATCTTTTTGAGACCATCATCATCATTTGATCAGCATCATTTTGTTAAACCTTTTCATTATTAAAATTTAGTTTTCTTTACTGTTGCTGGAAATAGACTAACAAAATCTAAACAGAAATATATTTATCCTATTAATTTGCCGTTTCTGAAAAAAAAAAAAATCCTTCAAGCTGCGATAAATTGTGTTGCCTGATGCTATTTGTGTTGACTCCGCCCTGTATTTTTCACACCCCAAAATGGCATATTTATTAAAACATGCAAATCGGATAGACCATGCTATTTCGCTTGGATACGATCCACTATCAGGTTTTCAGATGTTTTTAGGCACAGATTGTTAAATTAAAAAGGACAGTGCAGTTAATATTAACACCATCACTCATGAATTAACACCTAATTAAATCTACAGCTCTGAAGAAACACCTGAATTGTTTTTTTGTGTGTTCTGGAACATGATAAAAGTTCATTCTCACAGCAGGGGTTAATTAAACAATAATTATGTAAACATTATATTATATTGTAATACTAAAGGACCATTCAATGCTCTTCTTTATAGGCTATACAGTGATACTAATGGAGCAATCAGAGTTCGGACTTAACAGGTTGTAATATTAACGGACCAATCGGAGCTCGTCTTTAATATCATGTGATATTAATGGACGAATCGGAGCTCTGACTTAACAGGTTGTAATATGAATTTATATGAGTTGTTTTGTGATTGTTGCCGCCAAAAATGCTTGATTTTGCTGTGTTTTCCCCCCCCAAAAATTTGCGATGCAACTTGAGGAGTTTTTGTGCGGAAAGCAACTCGAATTGTCGAAATTGCAACTGCACGAAATTGTTTTGCACAGTCTTTCACAGTGATTTTTGTTGGTAAATGAGACCTTTTAGACCTTTGGCTGAATGTATGTTGTGGTGATGTCACATGACGGGTCTTGGCTCAAATCTGCGGAAAATCTGTGGCAATTTAGAAAAATTTCCTTGATTTCGCATTCATTTCTGTGATCGCAAAATCGCAAACTCCTGGAGGGACTGATAAATGGTCCAATCATAGCTTGTTTTTAACAGTATAAATATGAATGGACCAATCAGAGTTTGTCATCAAGTCTGTAACGTTAACAGACTAATCGGAGCTCGGATTTAACAGTGTGTAATAATAAGAGACCATTCAGAGTTCATGTATAACAGTCTGTAAGATTAATGGACCAATCACGTAAGCGATTGTAACAACTGATTGTATTACAGGATGACATCAGAGATCTGATCATTATTTCCAAGCAGTGGTCTAGAACTGTGTGTGTGTGTGTGTGTGTGTGTGCGTGTCATGAGTAGTTGTGCACAGAGAGCACTGCAGTACTCTAAACAGCATGCCTTGTTTATATTCTGATGGTTTTCGTGTTTGTATGTGTGTGTGTGTGTGTGTGTGTGTGTGTGTGTGTGTGTGTGTGTGTCGGCCTGACAGCCTCGTTCTTTCAATAACATTCTGAGCATGTTTGAAGTCTGTGCCACATTTCATCTAACACTCTTGTGTGTATGCACAAAACTCGTGTGCTTACACACACACACACACACACACACACACACACACACACACACACACACACACACACACACACACCAATCAGGTTTTATTCTTGTAGTCTCATTGAATTTGTGTGTTCAGCATTTGCGGAGCAGCATCCATATCAGATGCACATACAGTACATCAGACTACGGTTCCATCCCAAACCGCATATTAGTGTGCTAAGTAGGATGTCAGAATCACACACTGCTTCTGTTTGACACATTCTGTCACACACGGACATTCATAATTTCCGATACTTAAGACATGGCACACACACACACACATGCACACACACACATACTGTCAGGTATTCCTATTTTATGGGGACATTTGGTCCTCATAAAGCATGAAAACCCTGAAACCTGAGTGTTTTCTGGCCAAGCTGCCTTTGCTGTTAGATTTTTGGGTTGGACCAGACAATCAATGCAGTTTGTGACCTCACTGATTTATAAATAACACACACACACACACACACACACACACACACACACACACACACACACACACACACACACACACACAGAATTGAGACCTTGTGCTTGCGTTATTCATTTATCTTTGCAAACACAGTCTGTATACAAAACTCTTGATAAATGGGGTCAAGTACAGTACGTGTGTATTGTGAGGGGATACATAGAGAATGAACACATGATGTTTCCAATGTTTTATGTAAGGAATAAAGGCGCTTTTCATTTCGTACATCACTAACTAGCGCAGCCGAGTCTCTGCCCTAACTCATCGCAACTGGGTCGTAGAAATGCACTACATTCTGGGACTTTGAATCGAACTTTTGTACCATCGTCTCTCGATTTCTCATTAATATGATGCTAGAAAATGACGAGCAAGAAAAGAAGCTTTTGTTCTTTTTTTTTTTTTCAGGAACTAACTGTCAACCAGACCACTGAGATCTCCTATTCTCCTATTAACACCATTTTAACTGCACAAGTGATAACGGTGCCCCGCTGTGACGTCAGTGTGACACACCACTGCAAACTTCTCACTGGAACAATGAAAATACAGCCAACAAATTAGCACCAAAATCACATGTTAAATACATCACAAACATTTAATTACAAACATATTTAATGTGTTTCATTAAGGGTTAACTGTTCAGTGCTTTATTAAAGCTAGTTGAACTTGGGGTGTAAATTAGATAAGCGTATAGGGAAGACTCTGCGACAGTGATGGTGTCAACTGTAAGATAAATATGTCAAGCAATCAAGATCTTCGCCGTTTCCAAATAATTAGGAAATTAGAAATATTTGTCACTGAACTTATACATATTCAGTAGATCTTCTAATTTTACAGAATTTCAAACCTTGTAAAATAAAAAAGAGAAAATATACGTAGTATGTATGTAGAGAGTGTACAAAGAACATACAATAGGGTCCAAAAGTTGAATGCTTCTCATACAATTTTTCTCTTTAATTTTTTTTTTTTTTACCAGCATCAACTTGGAAAATGAAAAGTAGAATCTTAGAAATATTTACCTGAATTTCAGAATTTCATAGTAATTACTATGTTAGCATGGACTCTACAACAGGTTTGTGCAAAACCTGACGATCCACATTTGATCAAATCCATCAGAGCGTCGTCTGGTCACATGCTTCAATGGAAGGGATGAGACTTGAGGAAAAGTTGACCTTTTGTACAAAGGAGTTAACATAATACATTTATAATAATAATAATAATAATAATAATAATAATAATAATAATAATAATAATAATCATAATAATCATAAAAATGTATTTATATAGCATCACTGATACATGACATGCAGCTCAAAGTGCATCACATGTCAAAACATGAAAACATAAAAAGAAGAAAAAAACAAGAAAAACAAAATATAACAAATCAAAAACAATAAAAATCAACAAAGAAAGTAAAAGTGTAAGATTAGGATACAATAATAATAATAATAATAATAATAATAATAATAATAATAATAATAATAATAATAATAACAACAACAACAACAACAACAATAATAATAAATAATGAAATACAAAATTGGTAATAATAACTCAAAGACAAAGTATATTAATCATAGGCTAATTTAAAAAGATATGTCTTCAAATGCTTTTTTTTTTTTAAATATGAATATTTGGCAATTTCAATAGGTAAAAGTTTCCAGATTTTTGGGGCATAATGGCTAAAAGTTGCTTCACCTGATCTCTTACAGTTTACATTACAATATGTCAGAAACTCAGTATTGGAAGACCTCAAACTACGAATTGGAACATAAACATGAACAGTGTCGTGAATTTGCTTATATTTAAATTTTGACCTAAAAATAGTAAAGAATCTTAACACTGAATATTCAAGAATGTTGAACATTTCCATTCTTTGTTTGAAATTTTTTCAAAATTCTATGTTCATTTACAGAGTTTCAGTGTGGTCTCAGGACCTCTGGACCCCAATGTACACATTTGTACCTGACATTATAATACATACAGTATAATACACAAAAAATATATACTTAATTCACATTAACGTTATACACGGTGCATCATATCAAAACGCTTCTTCTATACTTTTATTTAATTTTTTAACTCGGAGGATTTGAGGTCACAGACACAAAACCCACTTCTGCAAGACGGTCTCTAACACACCCTGGTGTGAATCTATTAAAGGCTTCATAAACCAGCCGAAGGATCTTAAAATCAATGCGTAAATCAATCGCGCTCGACGCAGTTCACAAGGCTTTATGTGAGATCTTGCTCGTTTTCTTTTGGTCTGGTTTCTAGACTCCAGTTAATATCGGCCCACGCCAGTTTTTTATCTGTCAACCTTTTTTTTTTCTCCATATACGCTCTGCTCCTATAGAGCTGAATGGTTTTCTTTTAACTCGGTTGCGTGGGTCCTGTCACTCTCGTTTACCACTTTCAAAGACGTTTTAAAAAAAAGGTTCTCATGTTAAGAGGTTAAAGAATCAAACTCAATACCGATTTGTAATTATTGCATATATATCCTTGTTTATGTGCATATAGAGCCTGACTAGATAACCATAGAGGAAAATCAGGGATAAAAGTGTGTAGTGTGCACTTTCATCAAAGTAGAGTTATCAGGGGAAATCTGAAGAGCATTTCAATACTTACACACTCTCTCGCTCTCTCCATCATTAATTCAATTTAATTAACTTAAACTCGTTGCAATGCACTCTCTCTAACTCAGTGCAATAGATTAGTGGAAAATCTAATTTACACAGTTTCTCCCTCAACCCAGGTGCACTACTAAGGCTGCCTACTAAAGGCAGGAAGGCATTGAGGCATGTCTGTGGTTCCTTCACCTGGATGTTGTAAATGTCCCATAATCTGGTGCATTAAAATCGTGTCGGATAACTGAGTAGCTGGTGTGTAAACATAAGTTATCTGTAATTGATTTGACTCAAGATTTTATTTCTGATGAATATTTGTTTTGGGGAGTAGCACCAGCTAGCTAGGTTTGACCAGAAAAGGGGGGTTGGGATACTCTTTATTGACTTTCACAAAACAAACAAACGTTTTCATTTGGTGTGCGTGTGTAAACTTCATGATGGTAAGACGTATCTTGATGGCGTAGCTATAACGCAAGCTTCCGAATCGACCGCAGCGCAACCCGGCTGCCGGTACACTGCTTTTTACTAAGTGTATTTCTCTGCATACACAGATCACAAACAAGCTTTTCAGAATGGATAAGATAGAGGTTCGTAGAAACACGGACAAGAACAAAATGAAGTTTGGCGTAAAGCTGCTATTTAACTCTCCAGCACTAGACACAGTCACCTCGTGGTTAAACATGTCGAGAGAAAATAAAGATTTGAATAATATCTTTTACATGTTATGCAAGGAAGAAACACTGCATACTGAATCTCGTAGCCGAAACGTTGGCCAACGACAACGATAATAATCATATATTTATTTGAACTAGCTAACTAGCTTGCAATTATGCTAGCTACCACTTTTTTAGAGTAGGCATTCAGGTTTACCTGCCAAACACCAAAACATGTTCTAAATACCCTCATAGAATTTGTAACGGTTTTAATGGTTATAATGGGAATTGTATTGGTTTTAATGGTAACTGTAATGGTCCCTCTACTAGCATGTTATGTTTAGTGGATAGGACCAATAATGGTAATGGTAATGATTTTAATGGTGGTTTGTAATGGTATTTGTAGTGGAAACCATTAAAAGTTCTGTGATAGAAAAGTTCAGCTGTAGTTATTCAGTCACGTGATTGATGGATTTTTACGTTTTGAAATTTTGAATTCCAACTGCCATTCGATGATCTCATAATGGACTCAACAGTAGCGGACATCACCTGCACACTACAGAACCTGTGTGTGTGTGTGTTTGTGTGTGTGGTCTAGACTCATTGAGCAAATGTAACAGCATGCCCTTCTGCTGTCCATTTCTAATGCCAAGGCCTGTATTTCCACGCACACACACACACACACACACACACACACACACACACACACACACACACACACACACACGTCACATCTCACACACACAGTGGCAGAGAGATGAGAGTGGTGGTGCTGACTAATGAGGTCACAGTGTTATGCTCTCAGACAAGGTGTTGAAACCAACACACACACACATACACACCCACACACACCTATCCGGACATGAAGCACCTGCATGGGATTTTCTCCTTTTCTCCGGGATTCCCTTTGAGTCTCTCTCAGTCTTTTTCCTCTGAATATCTATTCTCATCCTCCATATTGCTTCTCACATTTTCCTTCACACTCCTCTTTTCTCCCCTCCCCCACCTCTCTCTCTCTCTCTCTCTCTCTCTCTCTCTCTCTCTCTCTCTCATGTCTCACTCCGTGTATGTGTTAATATCTATCAACCTCCTTAACCTCCACTCCCCCTCCATCCCCCTCCCCCATCTCTCTCCCTCTATCTCTCTCTCCTCATTGGCATTCTCACACACTCAGCCTCCTTGAATCCTCATGGGAAATATCGCACTTACCTGCTCCTGAGGAATTGTGGGTAATGGTACACTCATTTCCCTCCAAAATACCTCCCATCTGTGTGTGTGTGTGTGTGTGTGTGTGTGTGTGTGTGTGTGTGTGTGTGGTGAGCTTCATGGGCAAGGAGCAAAACATCGTTAGAATAATCTTGCTTTAAAAACACCAAAGCGTGTGCACACACGCACACACACACATACACACACACACACACACACACACACACACACACACACACACACACACACACAAGCATTATTTGTGAAGTGTTAATTATGATTATGAGCACATAACAGTAATGCACAATGATAGTGTGTGTTGGACAGAATATAAGGAATATCTAACAATTTTGAGCTTGTGGGGACATGACTGAAAAAATTGACAGACTACAGACATTTGCCTGGTCCCCACAAGGTCCAAACTGACAGACATTTGCCTGGTCCCCACAAAACTGAGACTACAGACATTTGCCTGGTCCCCACAAAACTGACAGACTACAGACATTTGCCTGGTCCCCACAAAACTGACAGACTACAGACATTTGCCTGGTCCCCACAAAACTGACAGACTACAAACATTTGCCTGGTCCCCACAAGTTCCAAACTGACAGACTACAGACATTTGCCTGGTCCCCACAAAACTGACAGACTACAGACATTTGTCTGGTCCCCACAAGGTCAAAACTGACAGATATTTTCCTGGTTCCCACAAGAAACAAAAAAACAGCAGCTTTTATTTAAAAAAAAAAAAAAAAACCCTAAAAACTAAAAGAGCCACATTTACTTTTGGTTATTCAGGTTAAGCCTCTGGTTAGATTTAGATCTAATTAATAAGCTACATTAATAAGCTACATTAATAATTATCTCCCAGGTCCTCAAAAGAACAGCAAGATGCCACATGTGTGTGTTTAAATTGATCTACATTCAAATCTTCTCACTAAAGCATTCGGTTCAATACTTTCTTGTAATAGGACAGACAAGCCATTAACCAAATGTGAAATATTTGCACTCAAAAAGGCAAATTTCCACAGAAGGAACTTTAAGAATAGATCGCGTTTATTCAACTCAAATTTGTGAAGGACAGTTACATAAAATTCCTTGCTTACAAAAGTCTGGATAAATGACTAACATGACTAAATAAAGATAATAATTACCTTTTAATGCTTAACCATCAACCATTAATTTACGACTATGAATAAGACAACTTGAAGGTCCTTTTCAGACAGAGACAACTTTATGTACAAATAGACAACTTTAGGTCCATTTCAGACAGAGAAACCTCTTATGTGTATTTCCACTGAAAACTTTTTAGGAACCTTATATTTGTTTGCACCACAGGAAACCTTTAGGAACCTTAGGGACATTTCAGGAATGTTTTCGCTGGATGAACCTTTTCAAGAACTTCAGTTGTGGTTGTACCAGTGGGAATTTTAGGAACCTTTTCAGGAATGTTACAGCAGAGAAACCTCTTCAGGAACCTTATGTGTGCTTCCACCACAGGAACATTTTTAGGAAATTTAGGGATGTTTCCAATGCAGGAAAATTTTTCAGGAATATTAAGCAAACATTCAGTGTGAGAACCTTTTCAAGAACTTCAGTTTTGTTTGTACAAGAAGGAACTTTTTAGGCACATTTGCTATAGAAACCATTTCAGAGAAACTTCTTCACGAAACTTATGTGCAGTTCCACTATAGAAAACTGTTTAGGAACCTTATATGTGTTTCCACAACAGGAACCTTTGTTGTACCAGAGGGAACTTAAAAAAAAAAAAAACGTTTCTACCAGAGGAACCTTTGAAGAATGTTTCACAGCAGGAACCTTTCCAGCAATGTTAGATGTATTTCCATCATAAAAATCTCTTCAGGAATTCTTTGGATTTCCACTACAAGAACATTTTACAGAAATTTAAGGACATTTCCAGTGCAAGAAACTTTTTAGGAAGCAGTTTTAACTGTGAGTACATTTCCAAGAACTTCAGTTGAGTTTCTACCAGAGAAAATATTTCAGGTGTTTTCACCAGAGAAACCACTTCAAGAACCATATGTACATTTCCACTACAAGAACCTTATCAGGAACTTTAGAGGCATTTCTAGTGGAAGTGAAGTTTTACTGTGGGAACCTTTTCAGAAACTACCCCAGGCACATCCCTAACAGAGGAACCTTTTCAGGAACGATATGTACATTTCCACTTCAGGAACCTTATATTTCTAGTGGAAGTCAAGGTTTCTAGTGGAACCTTTTCAGGAATGTCTCACACCAGGAACATTGTCAAGAACCTTAATGGACATTCCCAGTGCAGGACAAATTCACTGTTGGAACCTTTTCAAGAACTTGAGCTGTGTTTGTAGCAGAGGGAATTTTCAGGAACATTTTTACCTGAGGAACCTTCTGAGGACTGTTTCACCAGGGAAACCTTTTCAGGAACCTTATGTGTAGTTCCACTGCAGGAAATCGTTTAGGAACCTTATATGCGTTTGCACGGCAGGAATCTTTTCAGGAACTTTAGGTGCATTTCCAATGCAGGAAACATTTCAGGAATGTTAAGCCAGGTTTTTTTTTTTTTTTTTTTTTTTTTTTTTTTTTTTTTTTTTTTTTTTTTTGTGTGAACCTTTTCAAGAAAGTCAGGTACATTTTTTTGGAAGTACATTTGCACCAGAGGAACCTTTTCAGGAGCTTTAGGCACATTTCCGTATGTTAAGCAGATGAATGGCTGTCTGGAACAAACCAACCAGAACTCCTCATTAATTTATAACAAATTACAAAAAGCAGACATTTTAATGAACAATGGATTTTCTGTTGCTTTTAAAGCAGCCTGAGGGATATGACTCAAAATTAACAGTTCAGATCAATCCACTCTTTTTTTTTTTCATCCGTCTTTCTTCTCTCCTTTACTTCATTTCAGCTGTCATCGCTCTTGCTACGGTAACATTGAGCACATGTTGTAAGGCCACTTTACCCATCATTCCATACTCGTAAATGCTCCGGAGTCGACGACACACGCTGAGCCCTAATGGCTGGTGTGTGTGTGTGTGTGTGTGTGTGTGTGTGTGTGTGTGTGTGTGTGTGTGTGTGTGTGTGTGATGTTGTTTAGAGAAAGTTACAGATGATTATATGTTTAACCACAGTAGGAGCAAGGGATGACAATGAGTGTGCACGCACACACACACACACACACACACACACACACACACACACACACACACACACTCCCTCCCACTGGGTTAACAAAGGGAAATGGAAGCAGGACTCAGAGGAGTGATTCTGTTCAATTCATCACACACCACTCACATATCGTCACCTCCTACCATGCTGTGTGTGTTAGAGAGAAAGAAAGAGTAGCATGGATGGAGGGAGTGACAGAAAAGAAGGAAACGACAGAGAGAGAGAGAGAGAGAGAGAGAGAGAGAGGTGCTAGGAATAAAAAAAAGAAGAGGTTGGGCATCAGAGTGGTGTGGATTAAAATAAAAGAGAATAAAAGAGAAGAGTAAGAAAAATAGCAAGGAGGACGAATAAGTGATGGACTGAAGAAGATACAGAGAAAGGACAGAATGATAAAAAGAACAAGTGCATGCTGGGAACAGGAAAAGGGTGTGGAGAAGAGTGTGAAATGGAACGAAGAGAGAGAAAAGGAGGAAGAGACGAGCGGAGGAGAGGAGAGAGTGAGAGACAGAAAGAGATGGAAAAGTTGACGGAGAGAGCGGGATGAATGGATTGAGAGAATGAGGGAAAAATTGATGAGAGGAATTGGTAGCAGTCGAAAAGGATGTGGAATGAGAGGTGGGGCGAGAGATCGGGAAAAGAAAAATAGATGAAAAAGAGTGAGACAGATAGATAGATAGATAGACAGAAGGAGGGAGAGAAAGAGTGGTACATATGGAAATGAAAAGAAAGAGTTGAGAAGAGAGAAAAGGAATCGAGGGAATGTTATGGATGGAGGGAGAAATAAAAGAAATAAAAGAGCGGGTTAGGAAAGAGTGAGAGATGGAAGAGAGATAAAGGAGTGAGAGCGTGAACTGAATAGGTAGAAGAAAAGTACTGTAGAAGAGATGAGAGAAAAAGAGGGAAAGAACGAGGAGGTAGAGATGGAAAAGAAATAACGTGTTGTAACTTGAAAAGGAGAGAGGGAAAATAAAGGAGTGGGAAACAAAAAAAGGGAAAGGTTGCGTGATTGATTTGGATGGAGAGATAGAAAAGGAATAAAAGAGAGAGAGAGAGAGAGAGAGATGGAGGAGAAGGAAAAGGAATGAGGGAGTGTTAGGAAGTGAAAAGTGAAGAGGAACGGGAAGAAAAGAAAGGCTGAGTGAGTGATCGAGACGGAGAGATGGAAGAGAAATAAAGAAGAGAGCAAAGGAGGAAGAGAAGGGGGAAAAAAGGAAACGATGGTGTGGTGCAGATCGCCAGAGACAAATGGAGGAGGAGAGAAAAAGGAGAAGGGCATTATGGGAAATCTGATTGCATTAGTGGTTTTGTTAGATTCACTTTGTGGTAAGAGACAAAATGGAAGGGAATGGGGCGGCTAACACACACACACGCACACACACACACACACACACACACACACACAGTGTGAAGGTGTTGACTATCTGATCTTGTTCCCTTCACTCAGAAATTAGACCAATTTAATAAGCCAATGAAATTATGGGATATTAATGTAATTGAATCTCGGCGGGTGAGGAGCGAGTATGAAACGCGAGGAGACGTCTCCGTCTCTGACCACGCTGTTAATGTGAATCATTAATGATGTAAGAGTCTCTCTTACGCCCTGCGAGTGTGAGTGAGTGTGTGTGTGTGTGTGTGTGTGTGTGAGTGTGAGAGAGACAGAAAGAAAGAGAGAGACAGACAGATAAATGGTCTTCATCCAGTCATGTGACTCGGATAATGTAAAATCCCAAACCAGGCATATCTCATAATTATGGCTATGAAGCATTATCCACCATTACCATTACACTCACACCACAGCACTGCCGAATTCTCCATTCTGATTGGTCCAAAGGTGATTAAATTTTCTATAACAGCAGCTCTGACACTATATCATTTCTATAGTAACAGCTCATTTACAGGTAATTGCAAAGTGGATGCTCCATGTAACCTAAACATTATAATAAACATTAAAAACATGTTGTTAATTAACAACGAAAAATGTGTAAGCGTTGATATGGTGAAGCTTTCTTTATGTTAGAGTCTCGCTACGCTGCTCGCGAAGGCTAGCAAGTAGCGAAGGCTAGCGAGTAGCGTACTTCCGCATTCCCTTCTCCGCATGGCTGTTGAAGAAAAGCCGGCAGCGCACTTCCGCATTCCCCTCAGCTCATTCATAGACTCTAGTTTTGTTTACTTCACCATGTGCCCTTTTGTTTTTGGTTACGTCATGTCTCTGCCCCCGTTTGCTTATTGGTCCTTTGGTTTTGGTTTACATCATGTCTCCACCCATGTTCGTTCATTGGTTTTCCGTTCATTGTTTCATTATTAGTTTCAGCTGTTTTGTATTTGGTCTTGTTTCTCACACATATATAAACGCCTTCATTTCTCCGCCTCAGCGTGGAGTATTGTATTGAATTAGATTGAACTAAGTGTATGTATGTTCATTGTTTTTTCACTGGCCTCATGTTTCCTGGACCTTGGACTTTTGCCTTGACTTTTGTGGGTTAATACCTTGTTCTTTTGTGGATTAGTGCCTCGTTCTTTTGTGGATTTATGCCTCGTTCTTTTGTGGATTATTGTTTATTTTTTGACCCTGCTGTTGTTTTGCATTTTCCCCTGTCCATATATTTTTGTTTTTTCTTAATAAACTAACTGTTTCCCCAGTGCTTGCATCCAGCCTCCCTTTGTCCCCCGTAACACTTTAGCATTTATGGAAGGAGTCTCCAGTTTCAGCACTTGGTAACAGTCTAAGGGTACGTTTACATGACAACAATGTACTAAAAATGGAAAAGTTTTTTGCGTGTTGGAAAAGTTTTGCGTACAGGTGACAACGTTGTCAAAATGATCCACGTTCACATGGATCCGTGAAAATGACTAGAAACGCTGTACAGGTGCATCTCAATAAATTAGAATGTCGTGGAAAAGTTCATTTATTTCAGTAATTCAACTCAAATTGTGAAACTCGTGTATTAAATAAATTCAATGCACACAGACTGAAGTAGTTTAAGTCTTTGGTTCTTTTAATTGTGATGATTTTGGCTCACATTTAACAAAAACCCACCAATTCACTATCTCAACAAATTAGAATACTTCATAAGACCAATAAAAAAAAATTTTAATGAATTGTTGGCCTTCTGGAAAGTATGTTCATTTACTGTACATGTACTCAATACTTAGTAGGGGCTCCTTTTGCTTTAATTAGTGCCTCAATTCGGCGTGGCATGGAGGTGATCAGTTTGTGGCACTGCTGAGGTGGTATGGAAGCCCAGGTTTCTTTGACAGTGGCCTTCAGCTCATCTGCATTTTTTGGTCTCTTGTTTCTCATTTTCCTCTTGACAATACCCCATAGATTCTCTATGGGGTTCAGGTCTGGTGAGTTTGCTGGCCAGTCAAGCACACCAACACCGTGGTCATTTAACCAACTTTTGGTGCTTTTGGCAGTGTGGGCAGGTGCCAAATCCTGCTGGAAAATGAAATCAGCATCTTCAAAAAGCTGGTCAGCAGAAGGAAGCATGAAGTGCTCCAAAATTTCTTGGTAAACAGGTGCAGTGACTTTGGTTTTCAAAAAACACAATGGACCAACACCAGCAGATGACATTGCACCCCAAATCATCACAGACTGTGGAAACTTAACACTGGACTTCAAGCAACTTGGGCTATGAGCTTCTCCACCCTTCCTCCAGACTCTAGGACCTTGGTTTCCAAATGAAATACAAAACTTGGTCTCATCTGAAAAAAGGACTTTGGACCACTGGGCAACAGTCCAGTTCTTCTTCTCCTTAGCCCAGGTAAGACGCCTCTGATGTTGTCTGTGGTTCAGGAGTGGCTTAACAAGAGGAATACGACAACTGTAGCCAAATTCCTTGACACGTCTGTGTGTGGTGGCTCTTGATGCCTTGACCTCAGCCTCAGTCCATTCCTTGTGAAGTTCACTCAAATTCTTGAATCGATTTTGCTTGACAATCCTCATAAGGCTGCGGTTCTCTCGGTTGGTTGTGCATCTTTTTCTTCCACACTTTTTCCTTCCACTCAACTTTCTGTTAACATGCTTGGATACAGCACTCTCTGAACAGCCAGCTTCTTTGGCAATGAATGTTTGTGGCTTACCTAGTGAACCAAACTGAGAGACCATTTTGAAGGCTCAGGAAACCTTTGCAGGTGTTTTGAGTTGATTAGCTGATTGGCATGTCACCATATTCTAATTTGTTGAGATAGTGAATTGGTGGGTTTTTGTTAAATGTGAGCCAAAATCATCACAATTAAAAGAACCAAAGACTTAAACTACTTCAGTCTGTGTGCATTGAATTTATTTAATACACGAGTTTCACAATTTGAGTTGAATTACTGAAATAAATGAACTTTTCCACGACATTCTAATTTATTGAGATGCACCTGTATTATGCAGCACAAACACAGTCCTGCAGTCCGCCATTGTAGTTTTGATGTACTCGTGTACATGCCTATAGACTAAACACGTAATACGTGTGTGCATGACGTCACCGTTTTCACAAATTCACATTTTTGTATGTTTACATGGAGATGACAACGGTATCATTTTCAAAAACTTACACTTTGAAACCCGTTTTCAAAAGTTTGCGTTTTTGAGCCCTAAAACGCAGTTGTCGCATAAACAAACAGCCAAAACGCATAAAAAGTTTTCCGTTCTTAGTTGAAAACTAATGTTAGATTTATCAGTTTGTTGTGATGTAAGAAGAATAAAACGCTTCGGGAATGTGCTGTTACAGAAAAATAATCAACTTTGGGGTGATGACAGTAACTCCGCTTTGCCGTCCAAGCATTGTCGAAAAGCATCAGTTAGCTTGCTAACTTAGCTTTACTGGAAAACATTAGCTTCAGGTAGACATGAAAAATAATTCCTAGCTACATATTGTTCAAGGACTATGGAAAAATAAGATTTATTAGGATTCATTAAGAACGCAAAACCACAACGAAAACAATTCCCAACCACTGTTAAATAGCATCAGCTAGCAAGCCAAGGATTGCTAAAGCTCAACTTTGCAGTCACACGTTGTTCAAGAAATGTTGTTAACCATTCAGAAACATCAGCTTTCCGGCTAGAAGGAATAATAATTTACGAATAAAACATATATACGTTTGTATACTTTAAACTTAAAGTATACAAAAGATATATAAACAGATGAGCCATCAGAGCCTTGCTGAAAAACATCAACAATCCAGCCAAACTTTAGCATAAAAATTCGCCCAGCTGTAAAAGAATTGCTGAAGAACTAACAGCTAGCCAAATAGCCAGAAAGAACATCAAAATGCTAGCTAGGCATTATTGAAATGTATTGACTTTCCAGCCAAAAATGATCAACTTGCTAGCCAAGGTGATAATGTGCTAGTTCCAAAATTTTTGAAGCATCCGTTCACAAAGGACTTGTGCTAACCCTTAAACAAGCATGGTTGAAGATCAGCTAGCTAGCCAAGCACTGCTGAAGCATATTAGCTATCTTGCCAAGAATTACTGAAAAAGATCACAACATTGTTGTTGGGAAAAACTAGCTAGCCCAACATTGCTGAAGCATGTTAGCTTGCTAGGAATGCATTATTGAAATTCGTAAAGTTGCTAGCCAAGAAAGTTCTCCTGTATCATTCGTGTTTATAAGTAACATTTGTATAAAAATAGATGGATGAAAACACACCCACCTGTTGCTTCTGCAATCAATTTGTCTGAGCTGAAATGAAAGCTCATTTATCAGGACTGATCCATCAAAATGCTGTCTGTGTGTGTGTGTGGGTGTGTGGAGTTTAGCCTTAAGGCATTGTCGATATAGATGAATATCTCCACTATGCCATAAAGTCTGTGTATATAAATAAATAAACTAAGCCATTGGTACCCAAGAGCTCATGCTATGTATTTATTCTGTGTGTGTGTGTGTGTGTGCGTGTGTGTTTTCCACAGCCATCCAATAATCCTCCACTGCATATCCATCACAAACAAGCGAAAGGCCCTTTGTGTGTTTGCTGTGTTTCATGTTGCGCCTTCAACAGAAGGCACCATTAGGGTTCAGTGTTAGTAACTGACAGTGTGTGTGTGTGTGTGTGTGTGTGTGTGTCAGTAGGAAGCACTGTTGAACTTTATGTCAGTCATTGGCAGGTAAATGTGTGTGAGTGTGTGTATGTGTGTGAGTGTGTGTATGTGTGTTAGTGAGTGTGCTGTCAAAAGTGATGCATTGCTGTTGTCCTGAAAGTCTTGTTTTTCCTGCAGATGATGAGCACTGGATGCTTTCATGTTCTTCACAAAGAGGAATAACATACACACGCACATAAACAAAGACAGTTTTTGTGTTTCTTTCCTTGTGGGGTATTTCCAGAATCTTATTTATTATGTATCTGTATTATAGAATTTTAATATTGATTTTAATACAGAAGAGCCCATGACTTTAACATTAACTTCAGTAACTCTAACCTTAACCTCAGTAACTCTAACTCTAACCTTAACCTCAGTAACTCTAACCTTAACCTCAGTAACTCTAACTCTAACAATAACCTCAGTAACTCTAACTCTAACCTTAACCTCGGTAACTCTAACCTTAACCTCGGTAACTCTAACCATAACCTCAGTAACTCTAACCATAACCTCTGTAACTCTAACCCTTTAACCTTAACCTCGGTAACTCTAACCCTCTAACCTTAACCTCGGTAACAGTAACCTTAACCTCGGTAACTCTAACCTTAACCTCAGTAACTCTAACTCTAATCTTAACCTCAGTAACTCTAACTCTAACCTTAACCTCAGTAATTCTAACTCTAACCTTAACCTCGGTAAGTCTAACCTTAACCTCGGTAACTCTAACCATAACCTCGGTAACTCTAACCCTCTAGCCTTAACCTCGGTAACTCTAACCCTCTAACCTTAACCTCGGTAACTCTAACCCTCTAACCATAACCTCTGTAACTCTAACCCTTTATCCTTAACCTCGGTAACTCTAACCCTCTAACCTTAACCTCGGTAACAGTAACCTTAACCTCGGTAACTCTAACCTTAACCTCGGTAACTCTAACCTTAACCTTGGTAACTCTAACCTTAACCTCAGTAACTCTATCCTTACCCTCAGTAACTCTAACCTTAACCTCAGTAACTCTAACTCTAACCTTAACCTCAGTAACTCTAACTCTAACCTTAACCTCAGTAACTCTAACTCTAACCTTAACCTCAGTAACTCTAACTCTAACCTTAACCTTGGTAACTCTAACTCTAACTCTAACCTTAACCTCAGTAACTCTAACTCTAACCTTAACCTCAGTAAATCTAACTCTAACCTTAACCTTGGTAACTCTAACTCTAACCTTAACCTCAGTAACTCTAACTCTAACCTTAACCTCAGTAACTCTAACTCTAACCTTAACCTTGGTAACTCTAACTCTATCTCTAACCTTAACCTCAGTAACTCTAACTCTAACCTTAACCTCAGTAACTCTAACTCTAACCTTAACCTCGGTAACTCTAACCCTCTAACCTTAACCTCGGTAACTCTAACCCTCTAACCATAACCTCAGTAACTCTAACTCTAACCTTAACCTCGGTAACTCTAACCCTCTAACCTTAACCTCGGTAACTCTAACCCTCTAACCATAACCTCGGTAACTCTAACCCTCTAACCTTAACCTCGGTAACAGTAACCTTAACCTCGGTAACTCTAACCTTAACCTCGGTAACTCTAACCTTAAGCTCAGTAACTCTAACCTTAACCTCAGTAACACTAACCTTAACCTCAGTAACTCTAACTCTAAGCTTAACCTCGGTAACTCTAACCTTAACCTCGGTAACTCTAACCTTAACCTCAGTAACTCTATCCTTACCCTCAGTAACTCTAACCTTAACCTCAGTAACTCTAACTCTAACCTTAACCTCAGTAACTCTAACTCTAACTCTAACCTTAACCTCAGTAACTCTAACTCTAACCTTAACCTCGGTAACTCTAACTCTAACTCTAACCTTAACCTCAGTAACTCTAACTCTAACCTTAACCTCAGTAACTCTAACTCTAACCTTAACCTCAGTAACTCTAACTCTAACCTTAACCTCGGTAACTCTAACCCTCTAACCATAACCTCGGTAACTCTAACCCTCTAACCTTAACCTCGGTAACAGTAACCTTAACCTCGGTAACTCTAACCTTAACCTCGGTAACTCTAACTCTGAGCTTAACCTCGGTAACTCTAACCTTAACCTCGGTAACTCTAACCATAACCTCGGTTACTCTAACCCTCTAACCTTAACCTCGGTAACTCTAACCTTAACCTCGGTAACTCTAAGCCTCTAACCATAACCTCGGTAACTCTAACCCTCTAACCTTAACCTCAGTAACAGTAACCTTAACGTCGGTAACTCTAACCTTAACCTCAGTAACCCTAACTCTAACTCTAACCTTAACCTCAGTAACTCTAACTCTAACCTTATCCTCGGTAACTCTAACTCTAACTCTAACCTTAACCTCAGTAACTCTAACTCTAACCTTAACCTCAGTAACTCTAACCCTGACCTTAACCTCGTAACTCTAACCTTAACCTCAGTAACTCTAACCATAACCTCGGTAACTCTAACCCTCTAACCTTAACCTCGGTAACTCTAACCCTCTAACCTTAACCTCGGTAACTCTAACCCTCTAACCTTAACCTCGGTAACTCTAAACCTCTAACCATAACCTCGGTAACTCTAACCCTTTAACCTTAACCTCGGTAACTCTAACCCTCTAACCTTAACCTCGGTAACAGTAACCTTAACCTCGGTAACTCTAACCTTAACCTCAGTAACTCTAACCTTAACCTCTGTAACTCTAACCTTAACCTCTGTAACTCTAACCTTAACCTTAGTAACACTAACCTTAACCTCAGTAACTCTAACTCTAAGCTTAACCTCGGTAACTCTAACCGTAACCTCGGTAACTCTAACCTTAACCTCAGTAACTCTATCCTTACCCTCAGTATAAATAAGTAAACTAAGCCATTGGTACCCAAGAGCTCATGCTATGTATTTATTCTGTGTGTGTGTGTATGTGTGTGTGTGTGTGTGTGTGCGTGTGTGTGTTTTCCACAGCCATCCAATAATCCTCCACTGCATATCCATTACAAACAAGCGAAAGGCCCTTTGTGTGTTTGCTGTGTTTCATGTTGCGCCTTCAACAGAAGGCACCATTAGGGTTCAGTGTTAGTAACTGACAGTGTGTGTGTGTGTGTGTGTGTGTGTGTGTGTCAGTAGGAAGCACTGTTGAACTTTATGTCAGTCATTGGCAGGTAAATGTGTGTGAGTGTGTGTATGTGTGTGAGTGTGTGTATGTGTGTTAGAGAGTGTGCTGTCAAAAGTGATGCATTGCTGTTGTCCTGAAAGCCTTGTTTTTTCCTGCAGATGATGAGCACCGGATGCTTTCATGTTCTTCACAAAGAGGAATAACATAAACACGCACATAAACAAAGACTGTTTTTGTGTTTCTTTCCTTGAGGGGTATTTCCAGAATCTTATTTATTACGTATCTGTATTATAGAATTTTAATATTGATTTTAATACAGAAGAGCCCATGACTTTAACATTAACTTCAGTAGCTCTAACCTTAACCTCAGTAACTCTAACCTTAACCTCAGTAACTCTAACTCTAACCTTAACCTCAGTAACTCTAACTCTAACCTTAACCTCAGTAACTCTAACCTTTACCTCAGTAACTCTAACTCTAACCTTAACCTCAGTAACTCTAACTCTAACTCTAACCTTAACCTCAGTAACTCTAACTCTAACCTTAACCTCAGTAACTCTAACTCTAACCTTAACCTCAGTAATTCTAACTCTAACCTTAACCTCAGTAACTCTAACTCTAACCTTAACCTCAGTAACTCTAACTCTAACCTTAACCCCAGTAACTCTAACTCTAGCCTTAACCTCGGTAACTCTAACCTTAACCTCGGTAACTCTAACCATAACCTCGGTAACTCTAACCCTCTAACCTTAACCACGGTAACTCTAACCCTTTAACCTTAACCTCAGTAAATCTAACCCTCTAACCTTAACCTTGGTAACAGTAACCTTAACCTCGGTAACTCTGACCTTAACCTCGGTAACACTAACCTTAACCTCAGTAACTCTAACTCTAAGCTTAACCTCAGTAACTCTAACCTTAACCTCGGTAACTCTAATCTTAACCTCAGTAACTCTGTCCTTACCCTCAGTAACTCTAACCTTAACCTCAGTAACTCTAACTCTAACCTTAACCTCAGTAACTCTAACTCTAAACTTAACCTCAGTAACTCTAACCTTAACATCAGTAACTCTAACTCTAACTTTAACCTCAGTAACTCTAACTCTAACCTTAACCTCGGTAACTCTAACTCTAACCTCGGTAACTCTAACCATAACCTCGATAACTCTAACCCTCTAACCTCAACCTCGGTAACTCTAACCCTCTAATCTTAACCTCGGTAACTCTAACCTTAACCTCGGTAACTCTAACCCTCTAACCATAACCTTGGTAACTCTAACCCTTTAACCTCGGTAACTCGAACCTTAACCTCAGTAACACTAACCTTATCTTCAGTAACTCTAACTCTAAGCTTAACCTCGGAAGTCCAACCCTAACCTCGGTAACTCTAGCCTTAACCTCAGTAACTCTATCCTTAACCTCGGTAACTCTAACCTTACCATCAGTAACTCTAACCTTAACCTCGGTAACTCTAACCTTAACCTCGGTAACTCGAACCTTAACCTCAGTAACACTAACCTTATCTTCAGTAACTCTAACTCTAAGCTTAACCTCGGAAGTCCAACCCTAACCTCGGTAACTCTAGCCTTAACCTCAGTAACTCTATCCTTAACCTCGATAACTCTAACCTTACCATCAGTAACTCTAAGCTTAACCTCGGTAACTCTAACCTTACCCTCAGTAACTCTAACCTTAACTTCGGTAACTCTAACCCTAACCTCGGTAAATCTAACCTTAACCTCAGTAACACTAACCCTAACCTCAGTAACTCTAACTCTAAGCTTAACCTCGGTAACTCTAACCTTAACCTCAGTAACACTTACCTTAACCTCAGTAACTCTAACTCTAACCTTAACCTCGGTAACTCTAACCTTAACCTCGGTAACTCTAACCTTAACTTCGGTAACTCTTTCCTTACCCTCAATAAGTCTAACCTTAACCTCAGTAACACTAACCTTAAGCTCAGTAACTCTAACTCTAACCTTAACCTCGGTAACTCTAACCTTAACCTCGGTAACTCTAACCTTAACCTCGGTAACACTAACCTTAACCTCAGTAACTCTAACTCTAAGCTTAACCTCGGTAACTCTAACCCTAACCTCGGTAACTCTATCCTTACCCTCAGTAACTCTAACCTTAACCTCAGTAACACTAACCTTAAGCTCAGTAACTCTAACTCTAAGCTTAACCTCGGTAACTCTAACCCTAACCTCGGTAACTCTATCCTTACCCTCAGTAACTCTAACCTTAACCTCAGTAACACTAACCTTAAGCTCAGTAACTCTAACTCTAAGCTTAACCTCGGTAACTCTAACCTTAACCTCAGTAACTCTAACTCTAAGCTTAACCTCAGTAACTCTAACTCTAACCTTAACATCGGTAACTCTAACCCTAACCTCGGTAACTCTAACCATAACCTCGGTAACTCTAACCCTCTAACCTTAACCTCGGTAACTCTAACCTTAAACTCGGTAACTCTAACCCTCTAACCATAACCTTGGTAACTCTAACCCTTTAACCTTAACCTCGGTAACTCTAACCCTCTAACCTTAACCTCGGTAACAGTAACCTTAACCTCGGTAACTCTAACCTTAACCTCAGTAACTCTAACCTTAAGCTCAGTAACTCTAACTCTAAGCTTAACCTCGGTAACTCTAAGCTTAACCTCGGTAACTCTAACCCTAACCTCGGTAACTCTTTCCTTACCCTCAATAACTCTAACCTTTACCTCAGTAACACTAACCTTAAGCTCAGTAACTCTAACTCTAAGCTTAACCTCGGTAACTCTAACCTTAACCTCGGTAACTCTAACTTTAACCTCGGTAACACTAACCTTAACCTCAGTAACTCTAACTCTAAGCTTAACCTTGGTAACTCTAACCCTAACCTCGGTAACTCTATCCTTACCCTCAGTAACGCTAACCTTAACCTCAGTAACACTAACCTTAAGCTCAGTAACTCTAACTCTAAGCTTAACCTCGGTAACTCTAACCTTAACCTCAGTAACTCTAACTCTAACCTTAACTTCAGTAACTCTAACTCTAACCTTAACATCGGTAACTCTAACCCTAACCTCGGTAACTCTAACCATAACCTCGGTAACTCTTACCCTCTAACCTTAACCTCGGTAACTCTAACCCTCTAACCATAACCTTGGTAACTCTAACCCTTTAACCTTAACCTCGGTAACTCTAACCCTCTAACCTTAACCT
>CM042546.1:20367809-20390309 GCA_023630585.1 Cranoglanis bouderius
AAACGCTAACAAGAGGAGTTTTAGCGTTTAGTGTGATGTGATAGCGTTAGTGGCGCTAGTATGAGGAAAATTAGGAAAATTTGAGAGTGTTCTGAAGTATCAAACGAAGGTTGAATATAATATTAGCATGAATCCACAAATGAGTGGAGCTAGCATGAGGAAAATTAGCACATCTGGGAATGATGAAATTTGAATTAGTGGTGTGTGAGACACGTTAACATTCATGAAGCATCTGAAGAGCGTTAGATCAACGTTAGCATGAATCGATACATTAGTAGGATTACTACAGTGAGACAGTGTGTTAATGTGTGTTAATGCTAAGAAAAGGAGCGTTAGCATTAGGAGTGTGTTAGCGAGAAGCACACTGAGGTGAAGACTAGCATGATTTCACACATAAACAGGAGTGTGTTAGCGTAGCGGTGGAGTGATAAAATGGCCGACTGGCCATTAATGAGATTTCTACCATAGATGACCTCCCATGCTGTTAATTATCCTAATGCTTCATCAACCAAACCCTGTACAGTAAGAACACACACACACACACACACACACACACACACAACTTGCACAAGTGTGTGTGTGTGTGAGTGTGTGAGTGTGTGTGCATGTGTGTTTGCTCATTTATTAGTAGCTGTGTATAATTATCAGCCTGCTTCCCAGCCCCAGTACTGACAGATGTGAAGGTCATGAGTTTTGTTTGTGTGTGTGTGTGTGTGTGTGTGTGTGTGTGTGTGTTTGAGAGATAAACACTAGCTGCGTCCCCATTCTTTCTACACTGCCCAATAAAATCCCTGGAGAAACAGGAACATCTGTCAGATAGATGGGATGGGACGAGAGAAGTAAAAGAAAGACCAGACATAGATCCATCAAACCACACACACACACACACACACACACACACACACACACACACACACACACACACTCGCTGTGACCTTCCTTCATACATGCCATTACTGTGGCTCACACCGGAGAGCGATAATTACACGTGTGACATTTAGTGACTTTCGATTTAAAGCAGCCGTTTGTCATTTAAACGTTCGCGTTTAATCATTTTAATGTTTTCTTCGATGGCCCTGTTAACTATGCTTTAATGAATTATTAGATAATACAGATGAATTAGCAAAAGCTACACCGTGAAGAAGGGTAGAGGAAAACGTAATAATTTTTGCGCAACTGTAGCATATTCTGTAGCTAGCGTCGATTTAACCAGATAATTAGTGGTTCCATATTCTATGGAAGCCTGTATCCAGGTAACTGCGACTTTATTTCTCGCAATTCTGACTTTTCTTCTCGCAATTTTTAGTTAACATCTCGCAATTCTGACGTCATTTCTCGCAATTTTGAGTTAACATCTCGTAATGTTTAGTTTACATCTCGCAATTCTGAGGTAATTTCTCTTAATTTTGAGTTAACATCTCGCAATTCTGATGTTATTTTGCAATTTTGAGTTAACATCTCGCAATTCTGATGTTATTTTGCAATTTTGAGTTAATATCTCGAAATTCTGATGTCATTTTGCAATTCTGAGTTAACATCTCGCAATTCTGAGGTAATTTCTCGCAATTTTGAGTTAAAATCTTGCAATTCTGGTGTCATTTCGCAATTTTGAGTTAACATCTCGCAATTCTGACTTTATCGGGGCGGCTATGGCTCAGGTGGTAGAGTGGATTGTCCAGTAATCATAGGGTTGGCGGTTCAATTCCCAGCGCACATGACTCCATGTGCCGAAGTGTCCTTGAGTAAGACACTGAACCCCAAGTTGCTCCCAATGGCAGGCAAGTGCCTTGCATGGTAGCTCTGCTGTCTTTGGTGTGTGCGTGAATGGGCAAATGAGACACAGTGTAAAGTGCTTTGTGAACCGCAAAGGTTAAAAGATGCTATATAAGTGCAGAACATTTATTTAAATTTTGAGTTAACATCTCGCAATTCTGACAACATTTCTCGCAATTTTTAGTTAACATCTCGCAATTCTGACTTTATTTCTCACAATTTTGATTTAACATCTCGCAATTCTGATGTCATTTCTCGCAATTTTTAGTTAACATCTCACATATTCTGACTTTTTTTTCTCTCAACTTAGAGGTCCACTTGACGCAGTACCTGAAATATGACTAACTTAATGTAACAAGAGCATACTAGCACGCCAGCCTATACAGTATCTCACAAAAGTGAGTACACCCCTCACATTTTTGTAAATATTTTATTATATCATTTCATGGGACAACACTGACGAAATGACACTTTGCTACAATGTAAAGTAGTGAGTGTACAGCTTGTATAACAGTGTAAATTTGCTGTCCCCTCAAAATAACTCAACACACAGGCATTAATGTCTAAACCGCTGGCAACAAAAGTGAGTACACCCCTAAGTGAAAATGTCCAAATTGGGCCCAAATAGCCATTTTCCCTCTCCGGTGTCATGTGACTCGTTAGTGTTACAAGGTCTCAGGTGTGAATGGGGAGCAGGTGTGTTAAGTTTGGTGTTATCGCTCTCACACTCTCTCATACTGGTCACTGGAAGTTCAACATGGCACCTCTTGGCAAAGAACTCTCTGAGGATCTGAAAAAAAGAATTGTTGCTCTACATAAAGATGGCCTAGGCTATAAGAAGATTGCCAACACCCTGAAACTGAGCTGCAGCACGGTGGCCAAGACCATACAGCGGTTTAACAGGACAGGTTCCACTCAGAACAGGCCTCGCCATGGTCGACCAAAGAAGTTGAGTGCATGTGATCAGCATCATATCCAGAGGTTGGCTTTGCAGAATAGACGTATGAGTGCTGCCAGCATTGCTGCAGAGGTTGAAGGGGTGGGGGGTCAGCCTGTCAGTGCTCAGACCATACGCTGCACACTGCATTAAATTGGTCTGCATGGCTGTCGTCCCAGAAGGAAGCCTCTTCTAAACATGATGCACAAGAAAGCCTGCAAACAGTTTGCTGAAGACAAGCAGACTAAGGACATGGATTACTGGAACCATGTCCTGTGGTCTGATGAGACCAAGATAAACTTATTTGGTTCAGATGGTGTCAAGCGTGTGTGGCAGCAACCAGGTGAGGAGTACAAAGACAAGTGTGTCTTGCCTACAGTTAAGCATGGTAGTGGGAGTGTCATGGTCTGGGGCTGCATGAGTGCTGCCGGCACTGGGGAGTGTACTGTGACATGTACTGTGACATACTGAAGCAGAGCATGATCCCCTCCCCTCCTACTGGGCCGCAGGGCAGTATTCCAACATGATAACGACCCCAAACACACCTCCAAGACGACCACTGATGGTGATGGACTGGCCAAGCATGTCTCCAGACCTAAACCCTAATGAGCATCTGGGGGCATCCTCAAACGGAAAGTGGAGGAGCGCAAGGTCTCTAACACCCACCAGCTCTGTGATGTCGTCATTGAGGAGTGGAAGAGGACTCCAGTGGCAACCTGTGAAGCTCTGGTGAACTCCATGCCCAACAGGGTTAAGGCAGTGCTGGAAAATAATGGTGGCCACACAAAATATTGACACTTTGGGCCAAATTTGGACATTTTCACTTAGGGGTGTACTCACTTTTGTTGTCAGCGGTTTAGACATTAATGGCTGTGTTGAGTTATTTTGAGGGGACAGCAAATTTACACTGTTATACAAGCTGTACACTCACTACTTTACATTGTAGTAAAGTGTCATTTTGTCAGTGTTGTCCCATGAAAAGATATAATAAAATATTTACAAAAATGTGAGGGGTGTACTCACTTTTGTGAGATACTGTATATAGAGATACTGAGATAGCTCTCGCTGCACAACCAAAAGTACAGGGGGCGGAGCTGGACCTGATATAAGCCTAACCCTAACACCTAACCCCTAACCCATACAACACTGTACAACACAAAACGACACATTTAACACACCGAAACACACTGAGATGGCTCCACCTCCTGGTAGGAGGAGCTACATCAGGTCCAACTCCACCCCATGGACTTGGCTCTTATTATAATCCCTTATGCTGTGTAAGGCAGAGCACTGATACTGATACTGTTGTCGACTATAAATATCCAAATAATGAACCCTAGCTCTTACAGAATATCCACAATGCACCACTTATCACGTCAAACAGGCAACTAGTATGTATGTCAAGGTTTTATTATTATTATTTATTTATTTATTTATTTAAGTGAATATGTTAGCACTTTTAAGTTGAATTCTGGTCCTTTTGGAAATTTGATGTGAGTTTATTATTAACCTTAAAACCTTGCACTAGCATTCAGACATCAGAAGTTGTATTTTTGGTTAGTCATGTTGGCAGGATTCGGATATTTCCGTACAGATATACGTGTGGGACGGAGTTAGGAAGGAGAAGAATCCTAAATGGAAGGATGTGTAGGCGGTGAACTAACATCTGCCAACAAGTAAATAAATATCTAAATAGATAAATGTATAAAGGTGCCAAGAAGAAAATGCAGGATGGAGATGTCTAACTTTCATAACACACATAATGCAATTATAAAGTGTATGTTATATATGTTATATAGTGATATACTCTATGTAATTAAATCAAGTAATTGTTGATATGGTGAAGTTTTCAATTTAACATTTATGGAAGGAGTCTCCAGTCCCAGAGCTTCATAACAGTCAACCATCAGATTCCGACATCTTCGCCATGTTTCATTCCTTACCTAACTCCACATTATTTACTTAGTTGCTTGCATAGTCAGTCCCTCCAGGATTTTGGTCATGACGTGTCATGTGACGTCATCACAACGCGCATTCAGCCAAAGCCCTCTGCGTGCGTCGAACATGAGTACAGCTAAAAGCTCTCGTTTACTGACAAACATCACTGCGAAAGGCCGTGCAAAACAATTTCCCCAATTCAAGTAGTTTTCCACAAAAGATTTTCCACAAATAACTCTGCAAATTGCATCGCAAATTTTGGGGGGGAAAAAAAACAAAAAACTGCAGCAAAATCAATAATTTTTGGCCGCAACAATCCCAAAAAAAAAAAAAAAAACCTCTGCGAAGTCCTGTATGGACTGAATAGTTATTTGTTTTGCTAATTACACATGGATATTTAAAATATTAACTGTTAGCATGCTAACAAAGCAGAGACAAAGATTTGAAGACAGATCTAAGTAATGTTGTATTTCAGTTTTTTAAAGATGATATGTATTTGAAGTAAGTGCAGATTAGCATGTTTGCTAACTTAGCTCGTAGGAACATATAATCTATTTCAGGGCTAAAACAAAGAAACGAACAAACAAACTATTCACATCACAAAACCAAATGACAAAACTAGCAAAAGAACATGTAAGCTAAATTTATGCTAAGGTATTTTTCAAAACTGTCACTTCAACTGCAAATTAGATTTAAATTCAGAGCAAACATAATGATTTACACTGGATAATTAAAAGGCATATTAAAAAAAAAAAAGAAGATATTAGCACGTGCAAGTTAGCATGTCGCTGACTATTTATGGAAACGTCATACAACAAACAACTGCATAACTTACTAAATTAATATGTGACATGTTTAGTGGATATATAATGATTTCATTAAACTAATTATTAAGCAAAATAAAACACCCACATTTTGTTACATTTAATAAGTGGAAGTTCTCATAACCGATGGAGGAGCTTATTAGCTAATATTTATGCTAATACAGTGGTTCAACTGCTAAACAAAACACGACATAGGAATAAAGTGAAGTATTAGTAAATTGTGTTTGTGTGTGTGTTTGTGTTTGTGTGTGTGTGTGTGTGTGTGTGTGTGTGTGTATACCGGTGTGTGTACCGGTGTGTGTGTTAGAAGTGAATTAGTGCCAAATGATTAGATTAGCAATATTCCAGTCTGTTCAGATTTATGAAGCCATTGATTTTTTTCCTGAGGTTGTGCACGTGTCCACACACGCACAAACACACACACACACACATGCTCACACACACACACACACACACACACAGCTGTAGAAACTACTTTGAGAAAAAAAAACCTGCATAATAGATTAACTGAGAAAGAAACACACACACACACACACACACACACACACACACACACACACACACACACACAAAGTTTGAGTGTTTACGAGTCAGATTTTGACCTTGCATATGTACCTTTGAAAGAGAGAGAAAGAGTTGAAAAGACACAGAGGAGAAATCTGAGAAGAAAAGCAAGAAGCAAATTAAAGAATCGCCAGACAGACGGACGCAGAGAGAGAGAGAGAGAGAGAGAGAGAAGGAGGGGGGATGAAATGGAGGGAACGAGAGTGAGAGAGAGAGATGGAAGAAAACCCAGGGAGATAAAAATCAAGGAAAAGATAGAGAGAAAGATGAAAAGAGGAGAAGAAAGACTAAGTGATTAGAGAGGGGAGGATGGGAGGTAAAAAGAGGGAAGTAAGAGAAGGCAAGAGGTAGAATGAGAAATGGTGAGAAGAGGAAAGAAAAAGAAAAAAACACAAAACAGAGGAAATATGGGGGGGGGGGGGGTAGAATGAAATGTAGAGAAAGAGAGTGAGAGAGAGAGACAGAAGAAAAACCAGGCAGAAAGAAAAGTTAAAGAGAAAGACTAAGTGATGAGAGAGAGAGAGGGAGAGAGGTGTGTTTATCAGGTGATGTATATTGAGCCATTACCACTAATGATGATTGTATTGGAGGAAGTATCAAATCTCTCTCTCTCTCTCTCTCTCTCTCTCTCTCTCTCTCTCTCTCATCTCTCTCCCCTCTGTTTTATCCTGTTCCCTCTGTCTCTCTTTCTCTCTACATATTTATCTTCATTTAATTTCCTCCATCTCTCTGTCTTTCATTACGTTGTTTTCTTCTTTCTTTTCTTCCCTTCTCTCATTATAATTTCTTTTCCCCTCTTTCTCTTGTTCCCCTCTTTTTGCCACCAATCCCTCCCTCTATCTCTTTTTCTCATCACTTAATCTCACTTTCCGTATCTCTCTCTCTCTCTATCTCTCATTTATATATTTATTTATTTAATTCTTTATCTCTTTCCCTTTACTTTCTTTCTCTCTCTCTCTCTCTCTCTCTCTCTCTCTCTCTCTCTCTCTCTCTCATTTATATATTTATTTATTTAATTCTTTATCTCTTTCCCTTTACTTTCTCTCTCTCTCTCTCTCTCTCTCTCTCTCTCTCTCTCTCTCTCTCTCTCTCTCTCTATCTCTCATTTATATATTTATTTAATTAATTCTTTATCTCTTTCCCTTTACTTTATCTCTCTCTCTCTCTCATTTTTACCTCCCCATATTTTACCTCTCTGTCTTTCTCTCTTTCTTATTCCCCATCACTCGCTTTCTTCTCTTTCACGTTTTTTCTTTCTTTACCTTCTTTCTCTCACATTCTTTTCATCTCTCTGAATAGTTTCTCTCAATTTTGCCTTTAGTCTTCTCTCTATCTCTCACTCTCTTTCTCACACTTATTGCTGGCCTTTATTCTCTTTCTGTGTTTTTTCTCTTCCCTTTCTCCCCCCGGCCCCCCTCACTCTCTCTCTCTCTCTCACACACACACACACACACACACACACACACACACACACACACACACACACACACACACACATACACACACAGCTTCTCCATTATCATCATCCTTATTTGTGTCCTACACACATAACCACTCACATCCAGCATTCATAACTCGTGTGCCTGAGGCCTATTTGTGTGTGTGTGTGTGTGTGTGTGTGTGTGTGTGTGTGTGTGTGTGTGTGTGTGTGTGCGAGACCTCGCTCTCTATCTCTCCCAGTCTTAACTTGAGTGAGAAAATGTCCAGCGACACACAATCAAATCAGTGAGTCATCAATAGTTCATCACTGAAAGAGAGACAGACTTAAACCACTGTGTGTGTGTGTGTGTGTGTGTGTGTGTGTGTGTGTGAGAGAGAGAGAGAGAGAGAGAGAGAGAGAGAGAGAGAGAGAGAATGAAAAAGGACAAAACCAAATGAGACAAAAAGAGCCAAAGTGACAGAGATGAATGATAAACAGTTTTAGTTCTAATACGCTATGGTTTCTATAGTAACAGCTCACTCATGTAATATGTTTTCTTTTAAAAAAAATAAAGGTAAACACGTGTCATTGTTAATATGGTGACGTTTTCTGTAAGGAGATGTTCTTTTAACATTTATGGAAGGAGTCTCCAGTGTCAGAATGTTTTCCGCCAGAGGACAGTCTTCAGGAAAGTTTACTCTTTGCGGTTTCTCACATATGTAAGCGATAACAGAAACTTCACTGATATCCCACGACCTTAAAAGTAACTATAAATGGATAAAAAGTATGACATGTCATTCAATAATGAATTACTAATTTTATCATTGTTTTGGCAAATTGCTGTGGTATAAGAGGAATAAAACACTACAGGATGTGCTGTTATTGGAAAATAATCAACTTCAGGGTGGTAACAGTACCTCCGCCTCATCACGCCATGCAGTCCTTGATTATTTTTCTAGAACAGCACGCCTCAAATTATACAGGGTGTCTGAAAAGTCAGGAACCAATCAAAGTACGAAGAAGCACTATCTCTACTCTTTCATCAATTAATTAAAAGTGGATGCAATTTTTCACCTGTAAAGAAAAAAAAGTGTAAATAAATAAGTAAACAAATAATAAATACAAAATTATGTATATGCATTTTAACTCCCATTGGTTCCTGACTGGTTTGGAAATTTTGGATGCCTATTACAAGCATGTTAACTAATTTAACCAGTAAGCTACGTTTTTAAGTAAGTAAGTAAGTAAGTAAGCTCTGATTTTTTGATTAACTAAGCTACGATTTAGCCAACAAAAGTTATGGTTCTGTGAACATGACCAGTTTAAATGACTACATAATGCAAACTCGACGAAAGCGTCAGAAATATCAATAGAATTTACTCAAAAAGACTTTAAACTACAATTAGCTCATTATGAATAGCATACTGTAGTAGCATTTAGCTTTCTATTTCTAAACAAACTTGTGGTGGTGGTGGTGGTGGGGGGGGGGGGGGTGTAGTGATAAAACTGTTACTAGCTAACTGCTAATAGTCATTATATTCATGCTGGCATTTTGTGTGTTGCCATAGTAACATTTTCAGAATGTGAGAAGATGAAAAGGTCTGAGAGGAATCATGTGTGTGTTTGTGTGTGCGTGTGCGTGTGTGTGTGTGTGTGTGTGTGTGTGTGTGTGTCTCAAGTTGGTGACCCCCTGGTGACAATTTGGTCATCTAAACACTCACCGTCTTATGCACACTGATGCACACACACAAACACACACATGAAACGATACAGATTGATAACTGGTAGAACATTTGCTCCGTGTGTGTGTGTGTGTGTGTGTGTAGACTAACCACGGTTCTGTGTAAATTTGATAAAGGTAAATACCACTGTCAGTTGTTCACTTTGCTGGCTAGCTTGCTTAATCTGACTAGCAAGCTACTTATTGTTAGTAAGTAACTTACGGTGTGTCTGGAACATAAAAAGTGCTGCCTACTAAGGCTGTAATCGGAGGCAGGAAGGCATCAAATCTGAATTGAATGTTGCCTTCTGTGGTGTCTTTATGTGGACAAATATTTTAAGACAGTATAAAACATGTATCCTTTGCTGTCCTATGATATCCTGTAATCCAGTGCATTAGGCAGACTGTAAAAATGGGGGCACGGTGGCTTAGTGGTTAGCACGTTTGCCTCGCACCTCCAGGGTTGGGGATTCAAATCCCAATTCCGCCCTGTGTGCGCAGAGTTTGCATGTTCTCCCTGTGCTTCAGGGGTTTTCTCCGGGTACTCTGGTTTCCTCCCCCAGTCCAAAGACATGCGTTGTATGCTGATTAGCATTTCCAAATAGTTTGCACGATTGTGCCCTGTGATTGTGATGGTTTGGCACCCTGTCTCCTGTCCCCTGCCCAGAGTTTCCTGGTATAGGCTCCAGTCTCCCCCGTGACCCTGTGTAGGATAAGCAGTATGGAATATTGATGGATGGCGTAGTCACAAAATATTCGTGTATTTTCTCCAATGCAACTTTATTCCGTCTCACCTAACAGATGTATGAAGATAACTGCAACATGGTGACATATTGCTGCCACTGAAGCCCGTCAAATGGTATCTTCCTAGATATCAAAGTACACCCTTATTAAACTACTGACTTGTGAGTCAGCAAGTCATCAAAAAGGCTGTTTTCTGTTTGGGCCCCTTTAAGGATCTCACAGTCTCCCCTCACAACACTGTTCCCTTGGTGATGGCCACCATGTGCTTTTGTTTTGGTTTTTCATTTTAGTCCTATCTCCATCCTCATCTCGCCATTGCTATGTAGAGTGTGCAGGTCCACACATCCCATTGTGTTAGCCCCTCTGACTGGCTTTGCTGACCTGCTGGCATTTATGTTGCCCCACATGCCACTCTGTGACCCTTTGGCTGGCCTTGTGATTCACTGGAATGCAAGTTCTCCAATCTCTGATAAGCAGACTTGCCACCCATCCAGACTTAATGACCTGACCTGCTTTGCTGAACAGTGTCCGCCATCTGTGGACTTCTTCTGCCTGTAGACATTCTGCTCAGGGGTCCAGGACCCCTTTTCTTTCCCTGGTGTTGCGCTTTAGGAGCCACATGTTAACAATTATTGGCGGGGGGAGTCATGGGGCTCTTTCCCCTCATGTCACATTTCCCATAAAGACAAGCACCATGTGCATTTGTTTTGGTTTCTGTTATTGGTCTTGTCTTCCCCCACATCTCATCCTTGATTTGGATACCTGATTGTGTTCACCTGTATCGTGTTTCCCTTTAATTACTTTAAGTAATTAAACCGAGTTGTATTTGTGAAGTGTTATCATTTTGTATTATTCTTTTGTATTACTCTTTTTCTGTGTTTTGTTTCCTAATGTGTCCTTGTTTCTTGCATGTTTTTGACTCTGTTTGTCTTTCATTCCAACCTTTGGATTACTTGAAACCTTGGACTATGAATCTGGATCTTAGATTTTCTCTAATAATCAACACACTTCGAGTACATACTTAAATAATACATAAGAAACATAATGATCTTCATTGTATTATGTTTAAAACCTAAGTAATTTCAGTTTTGCTGAACATTTATTGCTGCATGGTGAGCCAAATTCATTGTTCATGAAGAAATCGCAGTTGGATACGGAACGCTAATTGTCCATAGCTGTTATGTAGAAAGCTTTTCAAAACTATACAGTTTGAAATCTACTTTGAAATCAACATCAACATAATTTCCTGCAAAAGAAGGACAGAAAATACAAGCTGTACTAATCTCTGAGTATAATAGAGCTTTTAGTGCATGATAGAATGTAGACTATTTGATTTGATTTAAAAAAAAAACAAAAAAACTTGCACCCTACGTGCTAATCTTTATAAAAGTTTGAGTAATCTCAAGGTGCATGAGAAAGGCTGTAATCATCCATCACTTATAGCCATTAAATTTGTTGCACTGAGAGAAATCGGATAATTCACACTCACTAGCTTTTGTGATGAATGACTTTAGACCCACAAGCAACCTCCACCTGTAATTTTTAAAATCAGCCTGTTGGTAATTTCTGGGACATTCAGCATTAGTGTGTGCTGAGTACAGGACAGGGGAGGAATAAAAATGAAGATGAAAAAAGAAAAGGTAAATTAATCTGAATCCTTATTTCACATATTCACATTAAAATTTTGTGTGTGCAGACAATTAGATTTCCTTCTGGGTACTGCGGATAGGATTAGGATTAAGGCTACTAAGGTTAAGGTTAGGCTTAGTAAGGTTATGGTTAGTGTTACTGGGGTATAGTTTAATGTTACTGAGGCTACGGTTATGGTTACTGAGGTTAGGGTAACTAAGGGTTAGTAGGTTTAGTGTTATTAAGGTAGAGGTTAGCATTACTGAGGTAAAGGTTAGCATTATTGAGGTAAATGTTGGTGTTATTAAGTAAAGGTTAGTGTTACTGAGGTAAAGGTGAGAGTTCCTGAGGTACAAGTTAGTGTTATTAAATAAAGGTTAGCGTTATTAAGGTAATGCTCAGTGTTACTGAGGGAATTGTTAGTGTTATTTAGTAAAGATTAGCCTTACTGATGTAAAGGTGAGAGTTACTGAAGTAAAGGTTACCGTTATTGAGGTAAAGTTTAGTGTTATTAAGTAAAGGTTAATGTTAGTGAGGTAAATGTAGTGTTACTAAGCAAAGGTCAGCATTACTGAGGTGAATATAAGAGTTACTGAGGTAATGGTTAGTGTTATTAAGTAAAGGTCAGCATTACTGAGGTGAATATAAGAGTTACTGAGGTAATGGTTAGTGTTATTAAGTAAAGGTCAGCATTACTGAGGTGAATATAAGAGTTACTGAGGTAATGGTTAGTGTTATTAAGTAAAGGTCAGCATTACTGAGGTGAATATAAGAGTTACTGAGGTAATGGTTAGTGTTATTAAGTAAAGATCAGCATTACTGAGGTGAATATAAGAGTTACTGAGGTAATGGTTAGTGTTATTAAGTAAAAGTCAGCATTACTGAGGTGAATATAAGAGTTACTGAGGTAATGGTTAGTGTTATTAAGTAAAGGTCAGCATTACTGAGGTGAATATAAGAGTTACTGATGTAATGGTTAGTATTATTAAGTAAAGGTTAGCATTACTGAGGTAAATGTTAGTGTTACTGAGGTAAAGGTTAGCATTATTGTGGTAATGGTGAGAGTTAATGAGGTAAAAGTTTGTGTTATTAAGTAAAGGTTAATATTATTGTGGTAATGGTGAGAGTTAATGAGGTAAAGGTTGCCATTAATAAGATTAAAGTTAGCATTACGGAGGTAAAGTATAACATTACTGAGGTTAAGGTAGCGGTACTGAGATACGTTTAATGTTACTGAACTAAAGTTTAACATTACTGAGATAAAGTTTAAAGGTACTGACGTAAAGGTTAGCATTAGTGACAAAGTTTACAGTTAACAAGGTAAAATTGATCATAACTGAGGTTAAAGTTAGTGTTACTGATGTAAAGTTTAGCATTGCTGAGGTTAACGTTAGGATTAGGGTTAGTGAGGTAAAGTTTAAAATTACTGAGGTAAAGTGTAATATTACAGAGGTTAAAGTTAGCAGTACTAAGATAAACTATAACATTACTGAGGTTAAGGTAGCGGTACTGAGGTACGTTTAAAGATACTGAGGTAAAGGTTAGCATTGGTGATGTAAAGTTTACAGTTACTGAGGTAAAATTTAACATTACTGAGGTAAAGATAGCTGTACTGAGATAAGTTTGAAGATACTAAGGTAAAGGTTAGCATTGGTGACAATGTTTACAGTTACTGAGGTAAAGTTTAACGTTACTGAGGTAAAGTTTACAGTTACTGAGGTAAGGTTTACAGTTACTGAGGTAATATAGAAGTTAGCATTACTGAAGTAAAGTTAATAAGCTAAAGGTGAGGGTTAGTGATGTCAAGTTTAGAAGTAGTATACTTTTTGGGAAGTAGGTTTTGTCCTTCTGGGATAACATTAATATTCCAGTTTTCTTATTTTGATCATGTACTGTAGGCGCAGAACGTATGTACATCTCGGCCATCAGCTGTCAACTTTACGGTGTGTTTGAATGAATTTTCTTTTTTACAGAAATGAAAGCAAAAGTAATTATCAGTCAGACTTGGTCAAGGCACATTCTGTGATACCAGTTTGGTGTGTAAGGACCCTTTGTCTGACAGTTAAACCCTAACTGCTGTGATGTCATCGCTGTACTGTTCACACTGGTGTGTTTTCATGTCTCACACATATGGTGAAGAATCGCTGATGAGATTCACAGAACATCCACTGAGACAACGTAGTAATAGTGTCTGAAAAAGAGATCTGGTGTGTGTGTGTGTGTTTTCAGTAAGTTTCATGTTACTAGACAATTTTAGTCAGAACACGCTAACCTTGAGCACCAGACAGCTATAAAGTTGTGTGTGTGTGTGTGTGTGTGTGTGTGTGTGTGTGTGTGTGTGTGTGTGTGTGTGTGTGTATGCCTGAGTGTCTTGCTGTATGACTCTGCTGTATGACTCTGTGTGTATCTTTGTGTCTGTGTGTGTCTTATAAAAGAGGCAAAATGAGTAGAGGGGTGTGTGTGTGTGTTATTTGACGCCTGGAGTGAGTCAATAATGTCTGTCTCTGTCTCCTTCTCTCTCTCTCTCTATCTCTCTCTCTCTCTCTCTCTGAGTGCCTGTGTGTGTGTGTGTGTGTGTGTGTGTGTGTGTGTGTGTGTGTGTGTGTGTGTGTGCAGATTAATATTTAATACACTGTGATTTTTCAGCCGCCGAGGAAATGGAGTTCTTGTTATTGGAATAAAACAAGACCCTCCTGTTTTCTTCTTCTCTGACAAACGAGAAGAACAAATGTGTGTGTGTGTGTCTGTGTGCGTGCAACAATCATTTATTTCATGTCATTTTAAGACACAGGACTGATGAACTGATGATTGTGCCCTCTATAGTGAATAGGGTGTATGATTTGGGACATGCCCACAGTGGAATGATGTCCGTGATGTCAGCGAGGCATTTGTGATAAATAAGAAATAATGGGTCTCTTTTAAACGAGGACCAGCTAAATGTCCCCACAAGGTCAAACTTGTCATGTATTCCTTTTCCGTTTGGTCCCTACAAAGCTAACTATCTATATTCAGACATATTTTAAGGCACGATAATCCCTGAAAGACCAGCACACTGTCACACAATGTCTCCTGAACTGGTTTTTGGGGACATTTGGTGCCCACAAAGAGCCAAGAACCTGAAAACACACACATACTCAGCTTGTTCAGTGCTTGGCCGAGCTTATTAGTGTAATAAAATCGCATAAAATGAAATTAGTGGCGTCCCTGAGGCCCGTCAAAGTCACGGTGACTTTCAGAGCGACAGAGAGAGGAAGAGAGAGCGAGTGCGAGTGAGGGAAAATGAAAGGTTTCAGAAGTAGACAGCGTGAGTGAATACAAAACAGGAACAAATGGAAGACAGGCAACAGACTGATAAGTGGAGGAGGGTGCGTATGTGTGTGTGTGTGTGTGTGTGTGTGTGTGTGGGAGGGATTTTGTCCTCTTCTGGATGTTGATACTGAAAATGTGTAATAGCAGTTATTTTTTACTATTATGCATATACAATAATTTATACCTGGCCACAGAAAATACTCCTATTTGATTGGCTGGCAGGACTGGACTTCAAAAAAATGTATTATACCCATTTATCTCGATACATACTTAGGATATTTTGGTGTATCCATGTTAAGATGCAACTATGACAACAAAATAAGCAAATAAAAAATAAACAAAATAAATAATATATATAAAAAACAATAAGAAAAGAGCATGGTATAATCTGTAGGCCATAGTGCGTAGAAAAGACTTCATTAAAGGTGACGAAGAACAGAGCGAAATTACGTCCTACAAGATGTAACCATAGCAACAATCGTATAATAATCGCGCACTTACACATGGGGAGGGGGGACGAGATAAATTCACCTTCCTGTTTGTTAGTTCCTGTTCTCACTTACATTATAGCATCTATAAACAGCCGTTCCCTTGCCATCTCGTCCATCTCTGAGAACGAGCTTTTACTATAGAAGCGATAACGTGTCAGCATTAGCACATTACTATAAACGTCAGGGCTGCTGTTGTAGAAAAAAAAATCAACCCTTTCTGACCAATCAGACTGGAGAATTCAGCAGAGACGTGGTACAAGTTGCAATATTCAAGACATTAACATCGCGACTGACTCAATTAGCCATGATATTTGTTAGTGGTGTTTCTATGGTGGCAACTGTTCATGTTAGAATTAGAGTATTTTACTAAATGCAAATTTAGAAACGCTACATGTGCAGCTGTGATAGTTAGCACTTAGCAAAAGTGTATCAGTCATAGTCTACAGCATGTGATTGGACGCTTGCAATCTGCTGCATGTGATTGGACACTGGTAATGGTAATGTACAGTGGACGACTGGGGAAATGTAATTTACAGAATGTGATTGCTCAACGATAATTCACTGCATGTGAGATGAGAATATAGGAGAGAGAGAGAGAGAGAGAGAGAGAGCGAGAGAGCTGAGAGATGCTCAGCTCTTGTGTCTTGCCGTCTGGGTGACTGATTAAAAATTAACTGATTATCACTACAAGATCCACATCGAGAGTCCTACGTGGGTATATATACATATGTGTGTGTGTGTGTGTGTGTGTGTGTATGTGTGTGTGTGCACATGTACATGTGTGTAGCTCCCACCACGTTCTGAGCTTGCTGAGAAAACCGATCGATGTCTGACCAGAATACTGATCAGAAGGCGACTGATAATAAAACACAGGCTTTTTGAGCCTCGGAAGCCACTGTAGTGATTAAAACACACACACACACACACACACACACACACACACACACACACACACACACACACCACAGAAAATCAATAATGAACTAACAGCGATGAGATACATAGAAAGAGAATAGAGAGGGAGAAGAGGATGGATTGGAAACACACTCCATTTTCTCTCTCTCACTCTCTCTCTTTTTCTTACTCACTTTTCACTGATGTAAGATTCTGTGATTTTACAAGACATACACTCCCCTCTGAAACTATTGGAACGGCAAGGCGGATTCATTAGTTTGTGCTGTACACCAAAGACATCTGGGTTTGAGATCAAAAGATGGATATGAGATGAGAGTTTAGGATTTCAGTTTTTATTTCCTGGTATTTACAGCTAGACGTGTTAAACAACATAAAACAGAACCTTTTTTATCGGACCACCCATTTTTTTAGGCGAGCAAAAATATTGGAACACATGACAGACAGGCGTTTGTTGTTGTTAAGTGTTTCCCAGGTGTGTCCTGTTAGATTGATTGTTTAAACAATAAATAGCTCTAGGTCACAGGGTCACAGCGATGGTGATGATGGAATGATGATGATGATGATGATGTGTGTGTGTGTTACACAAATAATTCTGAGAGAAACTTCTCAATCCATCCCATAATTAGCAACTTCAAGTCCACACAGCTGGCAACTACTAAGACCTCAAGGCTAAAACTGTGTGCATGTGTGTGTGTGTGTGTGTGTGTGTGCGCGCGTGTTTGATGGTGTTAGATAGATGGATGCATGTGATGCAGTGTTAGCTTTTCCTGGCTACCCTGAGGTAACACACACTCCTGCTACAGAATCAAGTCAACACTCCTCACACTGTGTACTTGTTTAAAAAAACAAAAACAAAACAAAACAAAAAAACATTACATATTAGCTCGTCTGCTAATGCTAGCCACCAACCAGCGTTAGCATATTATAACTGTCGATTTGTGTACACACTAATGACAGTCACTGTACCGTACACTGCTGCTAATGCAGTTTAACACTTTATTCTAACTGAAGCTAGCATACATTTTAGTGCCTTGCATTAGACTATAGCTGTGTATACTGCATCCTAACTGCATCTTAACTCAAAATAAAATACACTCCCAATGCTTATTTACCATCTCTTGCTAGCTTCCACTTAACTCAGGAGCTCATCTGTTCTAAACTATTTGCAGCTATATTTCTGCTATTGAACAAAGTTGTGCTTCAGTAGCTACATAGCTAGCTAGCCTTATTATCTAGGAAGTTAGCCACATAAACTAGCTACATAAGATTTGAGGTAATTCTTTATTTAAGCTAGCTTATTTTAACCATAGAACCTACTGATAATCTTCAAATAAAAATTAAAAAAACCAAAAGACTTAGCTATGAGATGCTAAGTTACTAAGCCACTTACAGTCGCGTACAGATGTAAACAAATACATGGTGTCTTTGTATTTGGGTCAACTTTCATGTTCCAGTGATTAAAGGATTGCTTACACAGGACAGACTGTAGTTGGCATCAATAGCCGAAAACTGTGTTACATAGAGTTGTTAGCATTAGCAGCAGTGACATGTATTACAACTATAGGTGTATAGCAATGAGAATGAAGAATTGTTAAGCTAATGAGTTAATGGATAAGCTAACGGAGCTTATCCATGTGTGTGTGATATGTGTATGCATCCCAGGTCTATTACATGTTTATTAAGGTAAACAGGTTTTGGCTACGATCAGTGATAAGTACCAGACTCTCTAGCGCTATCTTGTTGCTAGCATTAGCACCAGTAGATTATAGAGTAGCTCTGGTTAGCATTTACAGCCAGGCTAATCAGCTATTCATCACAGATAATCATCAGGACATTCGTTCTCTCAGCACTTTTGTTCTTTTTCACACGTTCGTTCTGTCACTCTTTTTTTTTTCCCTTCAGTCTCAGTCTCAGTCGCTAACTAGCATGTAGTGCTGACTGCAGTGTTTACCTGACCTACTCCAGTTTGGTTGTATTACAAACTTCGAAACACGCACACACACACACACACACACACACACACACACACACAGTGACTGTGCTCCTGTCACAGACTTGCTGATGAAGGGAGGCGCTAATTAAACACGACTAAAAAAAGTCGTCTGAGACAGAAAGAGCGAGACCTTGAGTGATGAGAGATATTTTTTATTTATCCGTTTATTGTGTCGAATAATTACGCACATCATGTTGAACTCTCCTCCATAATTTGAATAATATGAGCTTCCTGCTAACACCACACACTAAAATAAAGAATGGGACATGTCTCCATGTTAGCGATGGGAATTCTAGTTCTTTTCAGTGTTTTATACCTTCAATTGTTCAATATAATCTTAAAACCAGCAATGTTTTGACACAGTTTGCATTCACAGACACAGTAAGAATCCCTGCATTAATATTTTTGTACCTGCCATGTCTGCACTTTCTGTCCATTTATCCTGATATTCACCTCCCCGGTGCACTACACTACATAAATCATTATAACAAGCAGCAGTGCAGTCACAGCCTCAAGCTACCTCAGTCACAGTATACAGAGGAGAGTCAAAGATACAGTGTGTCTCAACAATCCTGCTGTACAGTTGTTATGATTTGCCGAACAACTCGGATGTTGACAAGCTTCATTTTCAATTTAGGTCTCACTGGACTGTCAGCTTCAAAATTATTGGCACCCTTGGTTAAAAAAAAAAAAAAAGGGGGAAATTGGTTAGTAAAACAGTCATCCATGACTTCCTGTTTCACTGGGGTATCAATATGAGGTGACATAGAGACCAAATTCCCTTAGTCATTCATCAACATGAGGAAAATTAGAGAATACACAAATGAAATGTGACAAATGTGTCTCTAGTCACCACTTTGTCTATAGACTCCACTTTTCACTGGTCCCCACTTTGATTTAAGTCCCCACTTTGTCTCTGGTCCCCACTTTGTTTTAAGTCCGCACTTTGTTTTAAGTCCGCACTTTGTCACTGGTCCCCATTTTGTTACTGGTCCCCACTTTGTTTTAAGTCCCCACTTTGTCTCTAGTCCCCACTTTGTCCCTCATAAATCAGGTGACAGGTATAGAAATGGCTACACATCTGGGAATTTCCATATTAACTCTGCAGTATAGAACAATGAGTCTGCATGGAAGAGGGGGCAAGTGTATTTTTGCCATCCTGTACAGTTTGAGAGGCAAAGATTTCTACAAGGTTTGAGATTTGAGAAGATAGTAGCATTTTAGGGTCACCAAGTCTCCAAATCTACAATTAGTCACCACCTTCATGCCAACAAACTATTCAGAAGGTGTGCCAGAAGCAAGGCTTTTCTTTCTTCTTACCAAAAACATAAGTGCCAGGAGTTTGCAAGACACTAGAACTGGGTTCTACAGTTAGGAGGAGAACATAGTGTTTGGCAACAAAAAAAAAGCATGTTTAGACAGAGAAGAACCTAATCCCAACTGTGGAGGATCTGTGGTGTTGTGGGACTGTTTTCCTCCAAAGGCCCCAAGAACCTTTTTGGATCCATGGTATCACCCCATGAAGTACCAGGAGTGTTAAAAAAAAGAAATCTGGCTACCTCTGTCAAGAAGTTACAAGTGCCCCTGTGTTAGAATGTGATTCATTCAGGACAGAAGATCAACGGAGTGATGGAAACATCAATTGTATCTGTACACACTTTTCCCAGCAGATCGTATCCCCTTCTTGTCACTATGTTCAGTGATCATTGGGCAAAGAAAATGCCCAAGCTTTGAACAGCCAACAGTTCTAGTTGTAAACTTGCTGAAGAGAGATCTGAAGTGGTCAGGATGGCATTACTCAAGTCCTTCAAGTTAATGCTTAAAGGACAGAATAGAATAAAATTGTGAATTACCAGTACGATTAGTGAAGTCATTGGAAATGTCAATGAAAAAAAAAAAAAGCTTTGTTCATACCATTCATATCTCCATGCTGTCTTGATCCAGATGAGGTGTTCTTGGTGTAGGAACCTTAGACGAAATGTAGACTTTCGAGGGAATGCCCACCAGTCCTTGAACCCCCATCCTGCAGTGGCCAGCATGAGACAGCTGATTGAATCCAGTGTAGTCTAGACAAGTAAAAGTCTTCCAATTGTCCTTGGATGTCTGAAAGGTAAAAGGTACAGAGTAGGCTTGGAGTAGAGTAGTGATATAGATTGTTCAGCACTACTACTGCTATTCAGTTCAATTAAATTTTATTTGTATAGCGCTTTTAACAATGGACATTATTTGTCACGTGGAGTGTCTAGCGTAACTGTATTCAGTTACGGTCACAACTAAAGACTGTATAAATGTGTGGATGTTGTAACAGTAGGTGGAAAAGTGAAGCCAAAATGTCTCTGTGTCTAGTACACAAGCTCTGGCTCCAATTTTAACCTTGTGAGCAAACTCGGTCAAGATGGCGGCTTCATTTTGACCAAATTTTGGCTTCAGAATTGTACAATGGAAGTCATTGGCATCATGTTGTCAACCCGTATACTGTATGCAGTCATTGGTCACAACTGATGAGCTCATAATGAGGTTGTTGTGCATGTTTGAAAAGGTATTCTAACAAGCTGTTTAATAGTAACTGCAACATTAGCAAGAAAAATAAATAAATAAGTAGTGAAATAGTGAAAACAACTCATGCATTTTTACCATTAAAAAAGAGTAAATACAAGAATTACGTAAATGCCAAACTTACCCAATAATTAAGATAATATAATCCAAGTAAACGTCACTGGACATCATGGCAGTGTAGGATCATGTAGCAGTGAATATCTCCTTATATCAGACAAGCCTAGTGCAGAGATTTTGTTAACGAGAACAACTCTATAGGACAGCTGGAGTAGCATTATTTCCATTTAGACAAGGTCGTATAAAGTGTCGCTGCAACATCTGAAAGGGCTTTCACATCGCTCTCCTTACGAATAAAATAAAAATGGTGATATCATCCTCATCGAGATATGAAGTTTTTTTTTAACAAGCTAAACATAAAAACTGTGCTGCTATACTTGTACATTTTTACTTAGACGCAATAAAAGTGGGTCAATAGATAGACTATAAAGCTTGCCAGAAATTGGTCCAACTCTGTCCAATTCCCCCTCAGGACAGATACATTCAGCGCTGAGGAGTCGGTGTATAAAACTTTTATTGAAATAAAACATTTCTCTGAAAACCCAAAGGCTTATTGTTCACCCCAAAAAAAAGATATTTATAGTCAAAGGTTTTGTCTTGATCAACATAAAGCAAGAGTTTAAATCAATAGCAGCATTTTTTTTTACCTACTTGCCAAACACATAATATTTTTATGTACCTTTTTTGGTAATAATGAGAAAACAGCATGACCCAGGAAGTAGCCCATTCTTAATGATTCTTATATTACATCATAGAAATTGCACCATATGGCAAAAATGGTTGTAGACGTTTGGAGGCAAGCCATGAATACCAGAGAGTGACCTAAAGACCTGCTTGACTGCAGACGTAAGGTCCTCTAGGGTAAGATCCTGGTCCTGTTGAGTTTTCTGCTCAGGCTCCAGAAGCTGGACTCTTTCAGCCTCAGCACATTTCTCAGCTTTGTAAGGGTCGAAGTAAAACGATCACAATTGTCAGTAGATATTGCTGATACTGTGAGCTTTTAGTACCAATAACTTACGATAATATAGGTAGAAAAAAAAACAACAAAAAAAAACATAGTTCTGGAGATATTTTATAGTTGGAAAATTCTGTGAAAACAATTCCATGACTCATCCTGTACTAGTCTTCATGTTCGTCCAATTAAATGCTCTCTAGAATGTATATGTCCCTCCCCTGGGGGCGGGTCTTGCTTTACAGTAGCAGGTTGTTAACACCAAACGTGGTGTGTATCTTGGTGTGTATCTTCCCGTACACCATTCCCTTTTTCAACCATCGCTTGGTGGAGAATAAATGGCTGTAGATTATTCGTTTTGTGTGAGTTCTTTCTAAGGAATGATTTACGAACTTTGGGCTGTTTCAGTGCCAGAATGTCGCTACCTTTTTTAAGACTGATTGAGGACATCTTTATACACCATCGATTCTTCTCCATTAGTACGAGTCAGTGATATCATTTTATCTACCGATGAAACCTGACCAGCTACTGACAAGCACTAGGAGCATCCATGTCCTCAAAGGAAATTGTCTACTTTTCTACTATTAGCAGTTGCTTCTTGCTCAAAAATAATTTAAGTCCTGCTTAAGTGCTTGCATGTTTTCACACATTTTAATGGTGGACAAAATTGATCATGGT
>CM042546.1:20392809-20402809 GCA_023630585.1 Cranoglanis bouderius
GTGTGTGTGCATGTGTGTGTGTGTGTTATTGGAGAATACATGCATAAGTTCCTCAGGTTTCCATGACAACAAGGAGAAAAGAGAAACTCTGTACATATGTTTAAAAACGCAAAACAATTATATACATCAGAAAGAAAGAGAGAGAGAGAGAGAGAGAGAGAGAGAGAGAGAGAGAGAGAGAGAGGCAGACAGACAGTGACATAGGTAGAGAGAAATACATGTAGAGAGATACACACAGAGTGAGACACAGAGGGAGGGAGAGAAACAGACAGGGAGAGAGAGACACACAGAATGAGAGAGAGGAAGAGAGAGAGACATGGAGGAGAGAGAGAGGGAGAGAGAGAGAGAGAGAGAGAGAGAGAGAGAGAGAGAGAGATGTGCTACAGTGCTGGTGATTAATGGAGGGTCAGTAATTACGGTAAAATTGATATAACAGTGTTTTCTTGTTAAATTCCTGAAATGAACACACTGGAGGAGGAAAATGTCAGGGCAGATAGCGCTGCTTCCTGTGTTATGTATGACGATGCAGCTGTTAAATTAAACACACCGCACTTTTTAATTACAAAATGCACTGTGTCGGAAAATACGGGTCAGGCAGTACACATATTGTAACCATGACAACAGACAATTTTCTGCTTTGTATCTGGTTATTTAAAGTGCTCCTTGGAGCTTGGGGCAGGTTTACACGTGAGGGCGGAGTTACACATGAGGTGGGGTTTCCTATGGGGCAGGGTTACATGGGGCAGGGTTACATGGGGCGGTGTTACACATGAGGAGGGGTTACATATGGGGCGGGGTTACACATGAGGGCGGAGTTACACATGAGGCGGGGTTACATACAGGGCGGGGTTATACATGAGGGCGGAGTTACACGAGACGGGGTTACACATGAGGGCAGAGTTACATGGGTGGCGTTACACATAAGGAGGGGTTACATATGGGGCGGGGTTACACATGAGGGCGGAGTTACACATGAGGCGGGGTTACACATGAGGGCAGAGTTACACCTGAGATTGGCATTACACATGAGGAGGGGTTACATATGGGGTGGGGTTACACCTGAGGGTGGAGTTACACATGAGGAGGGGTTACACATGAGGGCGGAGTTACATAAGGGGTGGGGTTACACAAAATGCTGATGACTCATCCTACACTTGAGGTTATGTATTAAACTTATGTCCACTGAAATTCTCTTAATTCTCTCAGTAAGAATGTTAATATTGAAGTCCCACAAAATGCTCGCTCGCTCTCTCTCTCTCTCTCTCTCTCTCTCTCTCTCTCTCTCTCTCTCTCTCCTACACACACACCCACACCATGAACCAGGGTGTTCTTACAAGCACAATGTTCTCCATGTGTAATCTCTTCCCGTTTTTAACAAGTCATACTTTTTGTCAGTTGCAGTTGAGAAAGAGAACAAAAAAATAGCTGAATTTCAAAAATGCCTTCAGTTATCACACAAATCCGCTTTGCGTGTATTTTCATTCCGCATCGTGAAGTCCTGTGCTTTACAATTTTCTCACTTGTAAAGTCACTTTTGAGCCTCCATTTGCGAAAACATTATTAATACCAGAAAAAATAGAATAAAATCGGCCATTTTTCCAATATCACCATCACAACCCATTTTGCTGGTTATTTTAAAATGCTTAAATGCCCATCTTTATCAAGCAATCATCACATCATACACGGACGAACAGAAGGAGAACATTTGCTGGAATACATCTGATTTATAGTCAAAAAGGGCAAGATGTTTTGTAGCAGGAAGACATCAGATCTTTGGTTGAAGTTTTAATGCAACTCAGACCCGCTCTGACTACCTGTGAAAGACAGGCAGTGTGTGTGGCATTTGTTTCTATGGTAACAGTCAATGACTTCAGTCAATGTACATAAAACTCACCCAAGACGTATGTAAATGTCACATGAATTCTAATCTGCTTGTTCATTTACGACATATCGGATCAGTAAAAAAAAGAAAAAGATTTTCGCATGTCACATGAGGAAAAAGATTAAGATCAGGCCCAATTTTTACTTTTGCAGTGTGAACGTAATCACCAGTCTATAACTAGCTATGGGCTGAATGAGCTCGAATGGGAATCATCGACTCTCAATTATATTTCACTCATGACTAAAAGATTCATTGATTCAAATACTAACTTGATGAACACAAGAGGATCTCAATCATGATCTAAATCATGACTGAAAAGATTCCCCGATTCAAATATTTACTTGCTGAATGAGAGAGGAATGAATCTCAGTCATAACCAAATGATTCACTGATTCAAACATTGACTCGCTGATTGAGAGTGCAATGAATCTCAGTCATGACCGAATGATTCACTGACTCAGTGAATGAGAGAGAAGCGAATTTCAGTCATGACCAAAAGATTCACTGATTCAGACACTGACTCGCTGATTGAGAGTGCAATGAATTTCCGTCATGACTGAATGATTCACTGAGTCTCTGAATGAGAGTGAAGCGAATCTTGGCCATGAACAAAAAGATTCACTGATTCAAACCCTGAGTTGCTGAATGAGAGCAGAATGAATCTCAGTCATGACTCATGTCTCTCTCATTCACTGAATCACTGAATGAAAAAAAGAGCGAATTTCAGCCATGACCAAAAGATTCACTGATTCAAACACTGAGTCGCTATATGATCGAGGAATGAATCTCAGTCATCACTGAATGATTCACTGGGTCCCTGAATGAAAGAGGAGTGAATTTCAGTCATGACCAAAAGATTCACTCGCTATATGAGAGAGAAATGAATCTCAGTCATGACTGAATGATTCACTGGCTCGCTGAATGAGAGAGGAATGAATCTCGGCCATGAACTAAAAGATTCATTGATTCAAACACTGAGTCGCTGAACAAGACAGGAACGAATATCAGTCATGAGCAAAAGGATTCACTGGCTGAAGAGGTGCAAATGTAGATTTAGTATGCACGCAATTACAACTACACAACTCGTGGATGTTTCAAAAATAATGACAGACCTGCAGTACGTATAAACAATGGTCGCTAATCATATATCAAAGCTGTTTATTTTTTTAAGGCTAGAGTTAGTTTAATGTTGTCGAACGTCTGCATGTATGAGATGATTTAGACGTTAGCATTTACCTTGTAGCTATGATTCAAAGCTAAATAATTCGAACGTGTCTTTGTTGATCGACTACATTTTGGGGAAAATCGTGCACATTTCACTTTTGGCCTAACTGTTGCTTTAAGCGACGCCAGAGCATCTGTTCAGCAGGCCTTCGTCTTTCTCTCCTGATCATCACGTGTTTATTTCCTTATCCATTTCTCAGCAGATGGTTTTGTGCTCTTTATTGGTGGCCCAAAGACATTCATTTGTTTTTTTTTTTTGTACACGTTTACACACTTTCACCTTCCCTCTTCCCGCTTATTTCTCTCCATATATCCATCAGTCTCCCGTACTCTTACGCATATATACACACACACACGAACACACAGCTGGGCCTAATTTATTCGGGCGGCTTTATTTACTCCAACATTGTTAATGACCGTACAGCTTTTGATCACAGGACTGAAAGGTTGTCCAGATCATTTGGACATCAGAGAGAAAGAATTAGACAATTTAGGATGATTTAGTCCTCGAAAATAAACTCTCGTTTGAAAAGTTGAATTAATAGAGTTTAATGATGTTCAGATGTGATAAATTGCTAATCCGTCACTCCGTAATCACATTCACTCTTAATGCTGAATCCATGCCTTTACATTTCAGTATAAATATGCTACTTCTGGTAGCACTAGCTACTTTACTTAACTGGGTTCACTACAGTTTTGACAAAGAAACTCTAAAATAATAATAAAATAGCTTACTAAGAGGCAATAAAATAAAATAAAATAAAATAAGGGGCTGATCTTAATTTTTTTAAGTTTAGATTCAATTCCCTCTGTTTTCATTTTAAACTTCTTACTGATCACTTTATTAGCATTTCTGACTTTCTTTATAATTAGTAAAAGTGACAATTAGATAAGCGATAGATAGATAGACATGTAACAAATCAATCATTACTAGCATTATTCTTTTCCACCAGAATAATGTAATGGATCAACTTTAAACATGAAAAACGAAACAGAAGCGCACACTTGGATTCAACACACCTTTTTAAAGGAGACGAGTTTTAAAGCGTGCCCGCATTATCTACCAGAATGTGTAGTAACTCGGATGAATCTGCAACGTTTAAAATTATTCTCCACCAGTTACAATTCATGTAACGAATTAAAAGATGTTTAACATGTTTAAATGTATTCTCCAATTTATATAAGGAATTAGCTCGAATGGCATGAAATATATCTATATATCTAATCAACGCGTGTTGTGACCAGTTATAAATATACATCAGCCATGAAAGGGAATTCGTGTATGTGCACATATACATATAGATAATTAACTACAACGGATTATAATTAATTATGACTATGTATGTGGTCTAGATCAGCTTTTAGGATTAGCTGTAGTCCAGTTTGGAATTATGAACTCTAAAGAGGGAGTTTATCCTTCTGGCCAGGAAGGAAATCTCCGTTTCCAGAGTGTGTAGCGAGATCGCAGCGTTTAAGGGACTCATCACATGACCAAAAACAGAGAAAATCAAGCGTGGTGATAATAGATTTTAATAACTAAGTGTAACTATGGATACACACGACTAACTCTAAGCAAAACATACATATGTACATCTATATACAAGGAAAGAAAAGGTATAGAGCGAAAGTAATGAAATAAAAGGGAATGGCAGACAAAAACACAACTAATTAGCCTTTTTCAAAACCAGCAACGAACTTAAATCTCCTGTAAACAGGGGTACAATCTTAAACGCAGATACAGATCCATGAACTATACTTGCATGGCTTCGGTTTGAAAGTTCGCACGAGGTTGTGTAGAGTTCGCTGGTTCGTCGTGCCGTTTGAAAAGGCGTGGGCCGTGAGGCGGTTGTATCTTTTGTCCGGGAGAGAGAGATCCTGGCTTCCTCTTCCCGGGGCACGTGGCCCCGGGGGAGAGAAACCGGAAGACTGTCAAGTTGAAGTGAAGAGTTGACGAAGAGAGTGAAGTGAGACTGAAGAGAGCGTTTCAAAGCGTGGTGTTGTTTTAAAGACAACATCAACGCACACGCCTCTTTGGGCTATTGGCCAATCAGGAAGTTGGATTTGTTGGCGGGATGAACTCTCTTTGTCTGGTCTCAGACCCGAATTTGCATGTCCAGGGAGGAGCCGGTTTAAACTGTATTATATATGAAATTAAGAGAAAGCATGAAATATTGTATCCCATTGCAATATGATATGCATAATCAATCAGGGTATCGCAAGACGATTAACCACATACCAAATTCGATGGACTTGTAAAGAATATTACAAGTAAAACATGGTTACAGACATTTAAAATAATATCCTAAGTTAAAACTATCTAAAATCATTATAGTTATGTTACATAAACACACAATATATGCAAACACGAAAACATCACACTATTTGGACATCGAATAATTACATATAATTACATGTTACATTCAAAAGAAATTCTTACATTGTGTGTGTGCACAGGTGTGTGCTTTGTGTGTGTGTGTCTGTGTGTGTGTGTGTGTGTGTGTGTGTCTGAAGAGGGGGGATCGTGTCGCATTCCGATGGCATCTGGTGAAGAGGTTAGATAAGGATTCACAGCTCAAGGAGACAGAGAAATTTCTTTGCTAAATCCAGGCTGATTCAGAAATCAGTTTTATACGTTCAGACGTTACAGACAGAATATATATAGACAGATAGAGACAGACAGATAGATAATAGATAAACAGACTGACAGGCAGACAGACAGATAGATAGACAGACAATAGATAAACAGACAGACAGATAGATAGACAGACCGACCGACAGACAGAGACACAGAAAGATAGATAGAGACAGACAGACAGAGTCAGATAGATAGACAGACATATAGATAGACAGACAGACAGTCAGATAGACAGATAGATAGACAGACAGACAGAGAGATAGATAGATAGACAGACAGACAGACAGACAATAGATAAACAGACAGACAGATAGTTAGATATTCAGATAGACAGACAGACAGACAGATAGAGAGAGACAGACAGACAGACACAGATAGATAGATAGATAGATAGATAGATAGATAGATAGATAGATAGATAGATAGATAGATAGATAACCTTGGAAACAATGGAAAAACCCCAGATGTAGAAATATCAGCACTGTCAACCTGGTACGTGAACTCTGTCTCTGACAGTTCCTCAACCTCAGCTACATCACTCCAAAAAAAATTGGATAAAAAAAAATTGCATTTCTATATTATATGTATCTATTAATATAACATTTACACACACACACACACACACACACACACACACACACACACACACACAGGACATAATGTATTTGTTTTACAGATCCTTATTATTGATGATGAAGGAGAAATCTCTCTTTTTGTACAAAACTCTGTGTCTTTTATCTCCGCCCTCCTTCCTCGCTCATTACAGAATCAGATTCCCCATCAGTCCTACCCTCTCGTCTCCTCTCTCATTCTCATTCTCTCTCGCTTCCTCCTCTCCTTCCTCACATGATGAGCCCATTTCTCTTCCATCCATCATTCAGGTCTTTTACGTGATTCTCCACTGCCATGGCAACCGCATCGGCAGCCAGCGTGACACCTCAAGCGCTTTTTCGCTCTGACTTCCAGATTCTCAAGAGTTTGTCTAGTGGAGGTGGAGGTGGAGAGAGGGAAAGAGAGAGAGAGAGAGAGAGAGAGAGAGAGAGAGAGAGAGAGAGAGAGAGAGAGAGAGAGCCGGTAGGGAGAGATATTGGAAAAGACGGAGCAAGAGACAGAGAGGAAAATTGGAGAGGAAAGGTGACTCACGATGAAAACTTGACTCGGCTGTGCAGTTTTACTCTACTGGATATTATTCCTTTAGCGCCGAGCTGAACGGCCATCTGCTCCACTCACCCACTTCCTGTTTAACTAATGCAACACACACACACACACACACACACACACACACACACACACACACTCAAACACACTCTGGCTAGCGAGAAACCTTCTGTAACAGAACTGTGTAGGTCGTGATGTACACTGTGTGATTACACCGTTACTCATCACACTGTACGAGATAATCCTAAAACAGATGTCAGATGAGGATCCTCTTATGGTAGATCTATGATTAAAGAAAATTAGTATGTCGTGCTTTATGTCATCGTTATAGCAAACATTCTTCAAAGTGAGCTTGAGGTAACAAAGGAGCTTTTTCTGTCCATTAGAACGTTTCGTTTTCATTTCTCCATCGCAGCTAGTGTGTTTGTAGCTGCACCGTGAGTTTCGCGAATTTTTTCTACTATGCCGTCTTCCTATTGGTGGCTTTTAGATGAACGTCATAGCAGGTTGCGATTTTTCAAAATTACCATAGATCTGGGCCGAGATGCGTCATGTGACGTCATCACAACGCGCATTCAGCCGAAGCCCTCTTCGTTTAACGTGCGTCAAACATGAGTACAGCTACGCAGGTTTTGTTTACCAACAAATATCACTGTGAAAGCAATTGTGATTTTGCCAATTCAAGTAAAATAAGCACAAAAATCTCCGCAAGTTGCATCGCAAATTTTGTAAAAAGCTGAAGCAAAATCAAGTGTTTTTGGCCGCATCGATCACAAAAAAATTTGCAAAATCCTGTACGGACTGCTAAGCATGCTAGCTATGACCTTCTACCTAGAAGGTCCCCCAAGGGTCCTTTTGTAAGGATTATGTCAAGTGGACATGATATGCACTTGTTTTATTGAGAATTATATTTCAAAATTTAAAATTTTTGTCGGTTTGATTATAGCCAAAGTGCTAACTTTTCACTTTACCTCCATATATCTTTGAATAGAATTGGTCTTTCCATTAAAATTAATCAAATTATTCTATTTATCATGGCAATAAATGAAAATAGGGAATAGGCCTTACATTTGAGGATGTTTTGTGAAATTAAAAAAAAGGCTAGTCCCGTTTCTAGAAATAGAGCGACAGCATGTTTTTCTGGCACTTTTACAGTGTTTCTGTAGGTTCTGTAGGTTAGACTAGCTCTTATTTTTCTAAATCCTGTTCACATTAGTGCGCTCTGTGCATTAGAACCGGGTCACATGTTATTGGGCTAAATAACACCTCCCAAAAATGGTTGAGGGTGGAAAATTAGGCGTAGTTAATGGAAGCAAGGAAAATAAGTAGACGCAGGACTTAGGTTTATTGTCAAAATTGACACTTTCAGCTGATTCAACCCCTTCAATGCAAGCATCTTTAGTACTTAGTAGAGCACCCTTATGCTGTTATGACCTGCTGAGATTCATAGCCAGACATCAGCTTCTGGCAGGGTTTCTGAGGAATCTTAGCCCATTCCTCATGAGCAATGGCCTCCAGTTCAGTAATATTCTTGGGTTTGCGTGCTGCAACCTCCTTCTTTAGATCCCACCAGAGATTTTCTATGGGGTTCAAGTCAGGTGACTGTGGTGGCCCTGTAAAATCTTCCAGGATGACTTCTGCAACCAAGCCTTGGTGGAATTTGAGGTATGATTGGGATCATCGTCCTGCTGGAAGGTCCAATGATGCCCAAGCTTCAGCTTCGTCACAGACGGCATGATGTTTTCTCCTAGGATTTCCTAGAATTTTTCTTTTGAACATGTATCTCATCCTGAAGGAAAGCCGTAGCAGTTTAAATCTGCTTACCCCCAAAAGCTAAGCTAAAGCTGGAATCTGATTACGAACTGAATTCGTTTTTCTCAAATCTTGACTGATGTTTGTAAAACTGGATCCTTACACAACATGTTCTCTGCGGGTAGACGCCATGGCACAGTTAGAAAATATCTCTACAATCTCATAGAAAAACATTTCTATGTTGTTTTAGTAAAATACTGTATATGTACTGTATTTCTGTTGTTGTTTTTTCCAGACTTTCCAGAAACTCTCTAGAATTCAGCCACAGCGACTTTCCGATGGGTTTTTCACAGCATTGTATTTTGTCAACAATCTGTATAGCACAATACTATAATACAATAATACAATATAAGCAACAACTTCCATAAGATTCCACCTCCCTTCCTCTCTCCCATTGTCTTATTTGAATCTCCCACTCATCCTTTACTGTCTATCTCTACAACTTTCTCCTCCAGTGTCAAGTCTTCACCATGGCAAAATCACCGGTTATATAATATTATGGGATGCCCGAAGTGGCATCTCTCGGGTTGTCGCTCGGGTTTAATGAGCGCACTATTAACAAGGAAATGTTGATTCTCTCAAAGACGTAACGAGAGAAAGAGTGTGGTCACGCATGATGAATGATCAACTTTATTAGAGGTGACGTGGAGAAAAAGTAGGGCCTGCTTTGACCAATCAGAACTCATTACCGCTGACATAAAAACTTAGGAAGACGGCGACGATTTCTGTTTATGAGAGAACGCTGTGAGAATACTGTCCGAATACTGAAAATAGCTGAGAGTGATTGTCTCATAAAAATAACATTCAAATGATTGTAATGAAATACAGTGTAAAGTTACTTATTTTATGTTTAGAACACCTTGTTGGTGAGTGCTCAAGTCTGATTGGTCAGAAGGTGGTGATTAATTTTTTCATCAGCAGCTCTGACAATAGTGCTGCAAACCTGAGGTTTATATTAATGCGCTCATTCGAATACATTATGGTTTCTATAGTAACAACTCATTCACAGGGACTCGTACAGCAGAATCATTGCCTTAAGAATCGTATTGAAAATCGAAATTCAACGTCATTGTATTGTAGCAAATTCAGTGGTATTGTCAAATATCGAATCATTGCCTTACGAATCGAATAATATCATAGCTGACTCATTGGTATTGTTAAATATCAAATCGTTGCCTTTCGAATCGAATCGTAGCAAACTCAGTGGTATTTTCAAATATTGACTCGTTACCTTATGAATCAAATCATATAGCTGATTCATTTGTACTGTCAAATATTGAATCATTGCC
>CM042546.1:20407809-20490309 GCA_023630585.1 Cranoglanis bouderius
TCATCAAAAACACTTGAAACAGTGCGGAGGATAATAAGCGTGCACACACACACACACACACACACACACATACATATATATATATATATATATATATATATATATATATATATATATATATATATATATATATATATATATATATATGCGGTTCTTCAGGCAGGTGAGAACACAGCAGTCACACTCAGGTGTGGAACAAAACAATAGTCCGAGTGACGTAATCTCGGTCCGTATCCAAGATAACACTGGAGCAATTCGACTGCAGTGAGAACTCGACTCTGAATCGACTCACCGGCAAGAAGCGAATCAAACACGCAGAGATGCCACGTGGATGAACAAAAAGAGAAAACACAATGTTCTAAAACAGTTGTTTATATCATTGTGTAATCATCTACTTGGAGCCGGCTCCGTGTTCACTGTGATTTCTTTCTGCGATTCCTGCGTGCACTTGGAAAAGATTCATTTATTTATTTCCATTGCTGTAATTCTGAATCAACAATTGAGAATGTTAGGAACGGGACTCAGAGAAGTTGCTAGGATCCATATGCTGGAGGACTGTTAAGAACAATGTCCACGATCTAAAACTCGGGATTAATAAACAAGCCAGAGTCGAACACAGTGAGATCAATATAAAGAGAACCAAAGGACAAATCCGAAGAACAGCCCAAGGACCAGGCTAGAGATCGATACACAATAAATCCAGAGGGTAATACATACAGTATCTCACAAAAGTGAGTACACCCCTCACATTTTTGTAAATATTTTATTATATCTTTTCATGGGACAACACTGACGAAATGACACTTTGCTACAATGTAAAGTAGTGAGTGTACAGCTTGTATAACAGTGTAAATTTGCTGTCCCCTCAAAATAACTCAACACACAGCCATTAATGTCTAAACCGCAGACAACAAAAGTGAGTACACCCCTAAGTGAAAATGTCCAAATTGGGTCCAATTAGCCATTTTCCCTCTCCTGTGTCATGTGACTCGTTAGTGTTACAAGGTCTCAGGTGTGAATGGGGAGCAGGTGTGTTAAGTTTGGTGTTATGGCTCTCACACTCTCTCATACTGGTCACTGGAAGTTCAACATGGCACCTCATGGCAAAGAACCCTCTGAGGATCTGAAAAAAAGAATTGTTGCTCTACATAAAGATGGCCTAGGCTATAAGAAGATTGCCAACACCCTGAAACTGAGCTGCAGCACACTGGCCAAGACCATACAGCGGTTTAACAGGACAGGTTCCACTCAGAACAGGCCTCGCCATGGTCGACCAAAGAAGTTGAGTGCACGTGCTCAGCATCATATCCAGAGGTTGGCTTTGCAGAATAGACGTATGAGTGCTGCCAGCATTGCTGCAGAGGTTGAAGGGGTGGGGTGTCAGCCTGTCAGTGCTCAGACCATACGCTGCACACTGCATCAAATTGGTCTGCATGGCTGTCGTCCCAGAAGGAAGCCTCTTCTAAAGATGATGCACAAGAAAGCCCACAAACAGTTTGCTGAAGACAAGCAGACTAAGGACATAGATTACTGGAACCATGTACTGTGGTCTGATGAGACCAAGATAAACTTATTTGGTTCAGATGGTGTCAAGCGTGTGTGGCAGCAACCAGGTGAGGAGTACAAAGACAAGTGTGTCTTGCCTACAGTCAAGCATGGTGGTGGGAGTGTCATGGTCTGGGGCTGCATGAGTGCTGCCGGCACTGTGGAGCTACAGTTCATTGAGGGAACCATGAATGCCAACATGTACTGTGACATACTGAAGCAGAGCATGATCCCCTCCCTTCGGAAACTGGACCGCAGGGCAGTATTCCAACATGATAACGACCCCAAACACACCTCCAAGACGACCACTGTTGGTGATGGACTGGCCAAGTATGTCTCCAGACCTAAACCCTATTGAGCATCTGGGGGGCATCCTCAAATGGAAGGTGGAGGAGCGCAAGGTCTCTAACATCCACCAGCTCTGTGATGTCATCATGGGGGAGTGGAAGAGGACTCCAGTGGCAACCTGTGAAGCTCTGGTGAACTCCATGCCCAACAGGGTTAAGGCAGTGCTGGAAAATAATGGTAGCCACACAAAATATTGACACTTTGGGCTCAATTTGGACATTTTCACTTAGGGGTGTACTCACTTTTGTTGCCAGCTGTTTAGACATTAATGGCTGTGTGTTGAGTTATTTTGAGGGGACAGCAAATTTACACTGTTATACAAGCTGTACACACAGAAACAACGTGACGGTCATACAACAGCTCAAGGTACAACGGCTCAGTACTTACATGTATAGTAAAAATTGGCAAGACTTTGCGATGTGTGCGAGTTTCCATGTGTTTTATATATTATGGGAACAGGAAATGAGCACAGAAGAAGTGTCCTTAGGATGGGGTGGGAAGGGGTGCCCTCTGGTGGCGTGGAGGTGAAATTTCCCGAGCAGATGTGACAGGACGTGTTTATGAGGATGTGTTTATGAGGACATTTTGGGCCCCTTGGGTCATTTAATTATGTGCAAACCAAACTAAGCAGCAAACAAACTAAAAACATATCAATTACGCACTGATTCAGTCTCTGAAACTGACTAATAGGTGTGAAACCACCAGTAGGACCCTGGTAACATAGTCGCTTGCAACATAGGGCCCTGAGAACATACAGTACAGTTGTTTATGGGACTCTTGAAATATAGGGCTCTTGGGACATGGACACTAATTCTTTTACTAGAAAATTTGAATAAGGAAACACTTGGCCCTAGGAATATACAGTATGTTTTTCTTTTGGTAACAAATCAAATAAAACTGCACATAATTTTTATCATAGTGATGGCAAGTAAAGTTCTTTAATTTGAATCCAAATTTTAAAAAATGATGAGAAATCTTAACTACAGTCTATTTGGTATTAGCGAAATCCAATAAAGAATATATATATATATATATATATATATATATATATATACACACACACACAGTATATCACTAATATTCAGTGGTAAGGTTAAATTAACTGGAAACTGCTACAGAATTCCCAGGATAGAGTTCCCGTATCTGATCCACTGCAACCACGACCAGGACAATAAAGCACTTACTGCAGATGAATGAATAAATGAATGAATGGAAACACCAACTCGTTCTTCTTGTCCTTTCCAGGAAACGATTGCGTCCCTTGAGCTTTTACATCCACCTCAAGTTCATTACATCTTCGTACAACATTTATGCTACACCCCTTTTTCTCTATTAGCCTCATGAAACTGAGAAGAAGGACAGACGGAGAAAACGAGAGGAGAAAGAAAGAGAGGAAGAAAGAGATGCAGGTTAACCGCTGCTATTCATTTTGACGCTAATGCGAGTAATTAGCGTGTGGCTCAACTTGATTAGCCTCTCTTTCTTGTGTCTAAATGAAAAGGCTCTTTCCACGTGTAATCGATATCGCACAGTTTAGAGTTGGCGTGTGCGCACACACACACACACACACACACACATACACATACACAAACAGCAACACTCTCATGAACAGACAGATTAAAAAGTGCACATAGCATGAAAGCTCTCTCTCTCTCTCTCTCTCTCTCTCTCTCTTTCTTTATTCCTCTCGTTTATTCATCTTTATTGAGGTCCATCTTTATTAGTAGCCACAATAAAAAGTATAAGTGCTGAACTGTATATCATTTATTAATCGTTATTGCAATATAGATTTAAACTTACAGAGGACCATAAACTTATTCACGTTGTTATTCTGTCCTGTGAGCATCACTGGCTCTTGTTTTTAGTATGAATATCGATCACAGGATTGGAAATGACTTGACTTGACTCCAGACATGACTCTAGCTGATCATCTGAAATAACTTTACAGAGAAAACGTGAGGTAATTTTTAACTAGCGAGACATAATATTAATAGATATGCAGCATCCCAAAATTTGGTAGCTTAATGTTGACTGTAAATATAATCTTATCTGTACAAATTTCTTTCACAAAAAAAGCCAACTTCAGGCATATTTCCCTAAGGAACATTAGCTAGTGTATTTTTGTCAGCAGGCTAGCACTAGCTATCAAAGCAAACGACATGTTAAAAAAAAATATTGCCTACATAATGTCTATAGAAAAGTTCTACTTGTTAGAATCTCCCTCTTGCTACGCAGCTAGCAGAGGCTAGCGAGTAGCGAATTTCCGCATTTCACGCTTCGCGCTACCAAGAAGTGTAAAAAACCCGCTGGACTTTTCATTCATAGATTCTCGCTTTGTTTGTAGTACCATGTGCTTGTGTTTTGGTTTACGTCATGTCTCCGCCTCCTGTATATTACCATGTGCTTGTGTTTTGGTTTACGTCATGTCTCCGCCTCCTGTATATTACCATGTGCTTGTATTTTGGTTTACGTCATGTCTCCGCCTCCTTTATGTTTATTGGTTCCCCCGTTTATGTCATGTCTCTGCCCCCGTTCTCCCACTGGTTTTCTGTTTATTGTTTTATTATTAGTCTCAGGTGTTCTGTGTTTCACTTCGTTTAATTCTAATGTGTCTGTGTATAAAAAACCCCTTCCATTTCCACTTCCTTGCAGAGTATTAGAGTAGATAGACGTCTACGTAACATGTGCTGTAAGCCAGCTTCTTTCTCGTTTTCTCTCGCCCCTAGTTCATGGTTCCCAGACCATATTTCTATGTTCCTAGTTCCTAGTCCTTAGCTCATTGTTCGTGGTCCCCATACCACAGCCTAGCGTCGTGTGTTTGCTCCTTTTTTGTTTTTGCTCCGTTCGTGTGTTTTCCTCCTTTTTGCATTACTTCTTGATGGATTATCTCTTTGTGGATTACTGCCTTATTTTTGATGGAATATCTCGTTTTGGATTATTGCTTTACGTTTGATGGATTATGGTTTGTTTTCTATTCCTTTACGTTTGAATCAAAGTGTTCCTAATAAACTGACTCTTCCCCTGCGCATGCATCCTGCCTCCCCTCCGTCAGTTTACGTAACACTACTAAATTATAAATGAACAAAATGTTAGATGAGATCTTTTACTTCCGCACAACAACAATACAAAATGGCGTCTTAGCAAGTGAAAATATTGACTATAGTCAAATTTATCTAGTATTTCCTATTAAAAGTTCAATAAACCAAATATACGATTATTAAACCTTATTCAAATTTCTAGACAGCTTTACTAATTTCACATTTGAAATTCTTTTATTCTGTTGGCAGAAGTGAGTAAAAATCATCAGAATAGGATTAACAATGTTATATTTAGTTTACTGTAACCTTATATATGAGGAAATACTAGCTAGTTTGTACTATAGTCAAAGTTTTTCAACAAGATTGGATTGTTGACTATTCGACGTGATCGAAAACGTGCCCATGAGTAGCTTATACAATGTAAACAGATCACTGACTAGATCATCGATTTAGTTTTCTTTGTAAAGTTCTGTTTTAGCTGTGGCGGCTCCACCGATTTGTTTGCTAGCCATCAAAATAGATATAACACTGAGACGTATATTCACAGTAATTACATTGTAAAACTACATTGTCGAGCTATTGTATGTCAGGGTTTCTCGAACTTTTTGCAGCCAGGGACCCCTTTAACTGTAAAGTAAATTCCACGGACCCCTTCAGTACAGAATATCAAATGCGTACAATAATATTTTGGCTATTTGTTGGAGCCATAGAATTATTTCTTCCTGAATTTTCCCCCAACAGAATACATTAGGTTCCACTTAATGTTATTTATAGGCTACTTGTTTTTGAGTTATTGAATTTTAAATTAACCAGTCAAACAAGCTGATACCAAATTTTAAAAAAATAACAGCAACAAAAACAATATGATTAAAAACCTAGTGTTCGATAAAAATGATACCAACAAAAGATGGTGGGTCGGATATCGGAGAAAAATGTTTACAAATAAAGGGGTTTGCATGTTTTTTTTTCAATTGTTAGAACTGATTTTATTGTATTTATACTTTATACTCAGTTTCTCGGGTCTCGGTTTTGGCTAATACTCAAAGTTTCAGTATCAAAAAAATAAAAGTGTCATCTCTGCTATTAATAATATTAATAATATTGTAATATTGATGTAGTCTGTTAACAGTAAGCTTTGTTGCTAAGCAACACAACGGACAAAGATTAGGCTAAACTGTAGACAGAACAGTGCTGTAACAATGTTATTGGTTTAAAAAAATTAATACGTAATTCAATTATTGTGAATCACTCACAGGTGTTTAAAATTATCCATTAAAAAAAAAAAATAGCTTTGATAATGCTGGTTCGTAATTTCCATCAGTGTAAATTGGAAAAATAAATAAATAAATAAAATCACCACTTTGAGAACCACTTCTTTATATAATGATATAAAGTGCTGTAAATGATATAGCAGGTGGACTTTCATGGACTTTCTCCATGAAATTCTCCAACATTTATCAGTAGACTGCAGGTATGAAGGGTTATGACCCTTTTTTAAAAAAAATCCTTATTACATTTCCATACTTTCCATCACCACATTACCTTAAGTTACCTGCTTAAATGAAAGAGTGTGATGTAGGCCAAGCGATGAAGTGTGTGTTTGTGTGTGTGTGTGTGTGTGTGTGTGTGTGTGTGTGTGTGTGTGTGTGTGTGAGTGAGCGAAAGAGACAGATCACGGTTATAAACACACAATCTGGCTCATCATTCATCTACAATCAAATTTTGCAGGTACATGATGCTGCGCTGATGCCAAGAGGAGATGTGTCAAGTTGTTAGCTTTCTGCAGGGTGTGTATGTGTGTGGTTGTGTGTGTGTGTGTGTGTGTGTGTGTGTGTGTGTGTGTGTGTGTGTGTGTGTGTGTGTGTGTGTGTGAGACCAGCTCCACATGATTTAGCTCACTCTCTCACTGCTTTGCAAGTAATTCATCATTTGTCCTCTAATTAAAGACGTCAACCAAGCAATTAAAATTCTTACAAATTGCACCTCCTCTAATAACAGACATAACGATCCTCATCTGCCAAAACATCGCCTTTAGTTTAGCGTACCTGATAAACAGTCAATCTCACACACACACCCAGGATTCAGACGTGATTCATAAATATATCTGAAGTAGATATGTTTCGTTTGTGAATGATTCTGTCTTTTCGGCCAGTGATTCACTCTTCTCTCATTCAGAGTGTCAGTGTTTGAATCAGTTAATCTTTTGATCATGGCTAAGATTCGTTCCTCTGTCACTCAGAGTGTCAGTGTTTGAATCAGTGAAGCATTTGGTCATCCCAAGATTCGCTCCTCTCTCATTCAGAGAGTCAATGTTTGAATCATTGAATTGTTTGGTCATCTGAAGAAGAGGATCTCATTCAAAGAGTCAGAGTTTGAATCACTGAATCTTTTGGTCATGGCTAAGATTTGTTCCTCTGTTATTCAGAGAGTCAGTGTTTTAATCAGTTAATCTTTTGATCATGGCTGAGATTCACTCCTCTCTCATTCAGAGAGTCAATGTTTGAATCTTGGGATGACCAAAAGACTCACTGATTCGCTCCTCTCTCATTCAGAGAGTCAATGTTTGAATCTTGGGATGACCAAAAGACTCACTGATTCTCTCCTCTCTCATTAAGAGAGTCAGTGTTTGAATCAGTGAATCATTTGGCCCAAGATTTGGTCACTCTTGTCTCATTTAGCCCAAGGTTTGAATAAGCGAATCGTTTGGTCATGGCTGAGATTCGCTCCTCTCTCATTCAGAGTAATAGTTTGAATCAGTGAATATTTTGGTCAAACCAAGCTTTGCTCCTTTCTCATTCAAAGAGAGCACTCACACTGTTTGAATCAATGAATCAATGACTGAATCGCAGCAAATTATCTTTAATTGAAAGCAATTTTGTTAAACTGTACACAAATTAAACTGTAATGAAAAGGCGCTAACTCTGCCACTACGCTAAGTGTAAAAAAAAATTTAATTTAAAAAAAAAGTAGAACTTTAGGTAAAATGTACTGTATGAACTGAAACAGCGGTAATAATTCAAAACGTGAGTCAGCCATGTTGGTTGCAGTCTATCTTGCATTTTTTTGCCAGGAAGTTCTCATGAAGACCAAGGAGCTATCAAAACAAATCAAGGACAAACTTCTGGAAAACTATCAATCAGGATGATCGATTGAACAACATCCCAAAGGTAACGCTCAGTGTGATGCTACCACCACCATGTGTTGAAAACTTCAAGGGGGGTGAATACTTATGCAAGGCTTTGCAAGTAATGTAAAACGTGTCACCTAAAAATGTTGTTAGTGACGACTAAAAAGCTACTCACTCAGCATTCACTAACATTAAGTTAGCCGTGTTAGGATTTGTGGGTAAAATGTGCCAGTGATTGACGGCTCTCTCTTAAACGAGTGCGAAACGGTTCTGTTGTGTCACCTGGAGTTTTGCTCTCCATCCATCCATCACGCAATCCCTCACTTCGTGTTTATAGGAATAACATGCTCCTATCAATCCTGTCAAGGCTCCTATCAATCCCACGATACCCTGCAGGAGCCATTTCATTCCTAAAACTCAGATCATGCGCTCGAGTCAGCACGTTCTGTTTGAGTTTAGATCACATGACCTATTGCTACATTACTTTTTCGCATGCTGTGAATGAGAGTTTATTATTTTTCATTTTACGTAATTTTTTCCCCACATGTATGCATATGTTATTATTTTTAGCATGCAAATTTTTTTCACATATAGAGCATGGGTTTTTATTTTTCCTCATGCTACTATACATAACTAGCCTACAGTGACAGTTAATCGCTAATGCCATTTAAACCAAAACGTACGACAAGCTATTCAGCTAGTTAACCGCATTAACACAGACGAGCGTCATATACAGCATAAGCGTCATACACCTATAATGCACACAATTTAACATTTTAATGAAATAAATATTCCGATATCATCATGTCATTGTTCTTCTTCATAAACTGCTATCCTCGACAGTTTATACTACGCTACGTGTACACAAGATGGTGGCTGTGTGTGTCCTGTTTTCATTTGCTGTGTCAACCATCCTAAAACGTGGAAAGGTGGTGGAGTACCAGCGTAAATAGTGACGTGAAGAAGCTTTATGAAAAAAAGCTAATATACAGTACATGTTCGTTAACATTCATCCATTTATCTGTGTTTTTCCACAGTGCTGTAGAATGGTCGATTCTGATTGGTCAGAAGCGGTGACTGTATAAATGGGCAGAGGTCATAACCAAAATGTCTCTGAGGCCCTCTACTGGTGATTGATACTTTAAAAAAAACATTTTTTTAAATAAAACAACATCCCAAAGGTAACAGTCAGTGTGATGCTACCAGTGTGATGCTACCACCACCATGTACGGCTGCAGTACAGTCTTTAACCCCATGTTAGTCAATGGGAAAGGAAGACACAAACTTCCATTTTAAGTTAGGTGTTCATAAATTATTTTCGGGAATAGTGTTGTTTTTTTTTTTTAAAGTTCAGTTGACCTTGATATTTTGACTTGATAAGTTTTACGGTTTTTCAGTAACGTAACAAGCTGTGTTTTTTTGGTCTCATTAACTTCAAAAGAGAGAATAACGTAATCTCAGACATCATCTCGCTATAACGTAACCTGCTTCATGGACATTCTAAAACTTTAAAAGTAACTATAAATGGATAAATTGTTGGCTAAATTGCTGTGCTATAAGACGACTCTTTGTTAACTAGGTGCACTATGTTTATATAACAATAACTGCCTGACTTTTTATTACAGTTTTGAATATGATTGTGACTTTACGGTAAAACTTTCGACTTTTACCTGTCAGCATTTTAACCGTAAAACCTCAGAAGTGTCGTTCGGGATTCAGCTTTTATGTTTTGTGCGTTATCACCGCTAGTGCGATATGTGTGTGTGTGTGTGTGTGTGTGTGTGTGTGTGTGTGTGTGTGTGTGACATTTATTGTCGTCCGCTCACTTTCCGATAGGAGAAGAAAGGACAAAAACATGACTCGAGGACAAATGGAGGAGAGAAAAGAAGCGAAAAAACACAAATGAAAGGAAGAAAGGAACCGCCAATCAAACCCAGCATCCATATCGGCATTTTCACACACACACACACACACACACAGACACACACACACACATACAGATCCAGAAACACACGCTCTCTTACACTCGCTCCATAAATCTCTCGCTCTATTTTTCCCTTCGCTCAGATGGAAGAGGTTTCGCTTTCTAGCCCTGTCACTCAGAACAGATCAATCTCTCCTCTGTTTCGGTCCATGGAGATTTTCTGTTCTCTTTACTCACTCACACACACACACACACACACACACACACACACACACACAGACACACACTCTCTCTCTCACTCTCTCTCTCTCTCTCAAAAATAAAGGTGCTCTGTACTCTTTTGTAGAATGCAAAAGTATGTTCAAGAGTATGTGGTCCTTAAGGTCCATTTACGTACCTTAAACTATTATTTTATTTTTAAATGTACCCTTGAAGTCTTTTGGTCCTCTTTGTTTATTGTTTTTTCTTTGCTTGTTTTTTAAATAAAAGATGCAGATGGGTTTTTTGTTGTTGTTTTTTACTCTACTCTATCTTTCTATCTTTCTATCTATCTATCATAGGTGAGAAGAGACTATACCGTGGGGGAAAAAAGTATTTGATCCCCTGCTGATTTTGTACGTTTGCCCAGTGACAAAGAAATGATCAGTCTATGATTTTAATGGTAGGTGTATTTTAACAGTGAGAGACAGAATAACAACAAAAAAATCCAGAAAAACGCATTTCAAAAAAGTTATAAATTGATTTGCATTTTAATGAGGGAAATAAGTATTTGACCCCTTCGACTTAGTACTTGGTGGCAAAACCCTTGTTGGCAATCACAGAGGTCAGACGTTTCTTGTAGTTGGCCACCAGGTTTGCACACATCTCAGGAGGGATTTTGTCCCACTCCTCTTTGCAGATCCTCTCCAAGTCATTAAGGTCTCAGGGCTGACATTTGGCAACTCGAACCTTCAGCTCCCTCCATAGATTTTCTATGGGATTAAGGTCTGGAGACTGGCTAGGCCACTCCTGGACCTTAATGTGCTTTTTCTTGAGCCACTCCTTTGTTGCCTTGGCTGTGTGTTTTGGGTCATTGTCATGCTAGAATACCCATCCACGACAGAACAACACCCAAAAGCATAATGTTCCCACTTCCATGTTTGACGGTGGAGATGGTGTTATGACTTGGGGTCATAGGCAGCATTCCTCCTCCTCCAAACACGGCGAGTTGAGTTGATGCCAAAGAGCTCAATTTTGGTCTCATCTGACCACAACACTTTCACCCAGTTCTTCTCTGAATCATTCAGGCAAACTTCAGACGGACCTGTACATGTGCTTTCTTAAGCAGGGGGACCTTGCGGGCACTGCAGGATTTCAGTCCTTCACGGCATAGTGTGTTACCAATTGTTTTCTTGGTGACTATGGTCCCAGCTGCCTTGAGATCATTAACAAGATCCTCCCGTGTAGTTCTGGGCTGATTCCTCACCGTTCTCATGATCATTGAAACTCCACGAGGTGAGATCTTGCATGGAGCCCCAGACCGAGGGAGACTGACAGTTTCTTCCATTTGTGAATAATCGCACCAACTGTTGTCACCTTCTCACCAAGCTGCTTGGCGATGGTCTTGTTGCCCATTCCAGCCTTGTGTAGGTCTACAATCTTGTCCCTGACATCCTTGGACAGCTCTTTGGTCTTGGCCATGGTGGAGAGTTTGGAATCTGATTGATTGATTGCTTCTGTGGACAGGTGTCTTTTTACAGGTAACACACTGAGATTAGGAGCACTCCCTTTAAGAGAATGCTCCTAATCTCAACTCATTACCTGTGTAAAAGACACCTGGGAGCCAGAAATCTTGCTGATTGACAGGGGATCAAATACTTATTTCACTCCTTAAAGTGCAAATCAATTTCAAAGTTGAAATTGCAAAAAAATTTCAACTTTTTTGAAATGCGTTTTTCTGGATTTTTTTTTGTTGTTATTCGGTCTCTCACTGTTAAAATACACCTACCATTAAAATTATAGACTGATCATTTCTTTGTCAGTGGGCAAACGTACAAAATCAGCAGGGGATCAAATACTTTTTTCTCTCACTGTATATCTGTAACAAGGCTAATAAACATAATTCATGTGTGTGTGTGTGTGTGTGTGTGTGTGTGTGTGTGTGTGTGTGTGTGTGTGTGTGTGTGTAGTGCTCAGTAAACTATGGACTGATGCTTTGTAAATGCAAAAATGACAAATAATGCTTAAACAACAAAGAGAGATGAACAGAGAGAGTGATGTGCAGTGAAGAGTGGACATGGTGAGATCTAACACACACTAACAGTTTAGCCGCAGGCTGTATGTGTGTGTGTCATAATTAATTGGGATGTTCTGTCATATTCACTCCCACACAGCCCATTCGTCCAGCACATGGTGTCACTCACACACACACACACACACACACACACACACACACACACACACTTGTAAATATGACATTATGAGGACGCATTACAAGGACCTTAAAAGCTGAATGCTTTTAAAGCACCTAAAGTGTCTATCTAAAGAACACTATCAATTTGTTTAGGAATATCTTGTTTAAAGGAGGTCTCCACGATGTTGGTGTGGGAGCAGGTCCTCATAAACCCAACTCAACAAGCACACACTCGCAGATGGGATGCCACTCCATTGATATTCAAAATGATTGTAAACGTTTGAAGCTGGAAATTCACTCCATGGGGTTTTAAGTTCTTGAGAGTACAGATTAGTTCTTTCTCGCTTCAGCACTGCCATAGCAACAACTAGCAATGCTAACAAGATATCCTGTGCTCCTGCAGGGTCTTGCCATTGGAGATGAGAAATCTTTTATTATTATGTTACGAAAGTACTCGGAAGTTTACTCGGATTCTCCTGATGTGCAGTTGATCGCAAGTCTCAGAAGATAAACAATGTACAACTCCTTTTATTTACAATTAGCTAGCAAGTCTTTGAGTTTATCTCATGTTACATTTACACGTAGAGTCTCCTCTTAGAATCTAGCAGGTGGAGTTCATCCGCTTTAGATAATTAGCTAGCTAGCTAATTATTAACTATTATTATTAACTCCATCATCTCATTCTACTTACCAAGTTATGACAAGTTTTATAAGGAAAATAATGAACAATGGGGTGGTGAGATGCAGCGGAGTTACTGTTACCACCGCAAAGTGGATTATTTTCCTATGACAGCACGTCCCAACGTGTTTAATTCCTCTTACGCAACAGCAATTTGACAAAAAACGAAAATTAATAAATAAATAGATAAATAAATTAAATAAATAAAAAGAATAATGTTGTACTTTTTATCCCTTTACAGTTTTATTTAATGTTGTGGAACGTCCGCGAAACAAGTTAGTTCTTGTTACATTTACAGTACAGCAGCTATAAATATTATTTCCTTCACCAGCCACTATTTTTTTTCGTAGCTTGTCATGTTACCGAGAAAGCACAACTCGTAAAATCTTCTGTCCTGAAAATGTCGGGAAAATTAACGTTAGATCTTTACCTGTAACTGTTACAAAGTGCTGACACTGGAGACTCCTTCCATAAATGTTAAAGAAACGTTAATAAAATTTCACCATACAAATGATTTTAAAACCTGTTTATGTGAATTCCCTGTAAATGAGCCGTTACTATAGAAACGATAACACATTAATATAAACCTGTGATTTACAGCTGCACGACTGTCAGAGCTGCTGTTATAGAAAATTAATCCACACCTTCTGACCAATCAGATCCATGTGTACAATATATATATATTATATACAGTGGGTATAGAATAGTCTATTATAGTCTATTATTAAGAAGTGGAAGGTATTTGGTACAACACAGACCCTCCCTGGATCAGGACTTCGCTCCAAACTGGATGAAAGAGCCAGGAGGAAACTGGTCAGAGAGGCTACCAAGAGGCCTACAGCAACTCTGAAGCAGTTGCAGGAATTTATGACAAAGAGTGGTCATTGTGTGCATGTGACAACAATATCACAAATTCTCCACAAACCTGGCTTGTATGGGAGGGTTGCAAGAAAAAAGCCGCCCATGACTGAGCTTTGCCAAAACGCACCTTGAAGATTCTGAGGCCACATGGAAAAAGGTGTTATGGTCAGATGAGACTAAAATTGAATTATTTGGCCTCAACACCATTTCTGGTGGAAATCCAATACCGCTGACCATCCAAATAACACCATTCCTACAGTAAAGCATGGAGGTGGTAATATCCTGTTATGGGGGTGTTTCTCTGCAGCAGGGACTGGAGCACTTGTCAGGATAGAAGGAAAATGGATGGGGCAAAATACTGTCAAATTCTTGAGGAAAATCTGCTGCCCTCTGCCAGAAAGTTGTCAATGGGAAGAAGGTTTACCTTCCAACATGACAATGGCCCAAAGCACACAGCAAAACTGACCACACAGTGGTTGAAGGAGATGAATGTCCTTGCATGGCCTAGTCAGAGCCCAGACTTAAACCCCATTGAAAATCTGTGGAATGACTTGAAGACTGCAGTCCACAAACGGTCACCATCAAATTTAACTGAACTTGAGCAGTTCTGCAAAGAAGAGTGGGCAAATATTACAAAGTCTAGATGTGCAAAGTTAGTAGAGACATATCCCAACAGACTAAAGGCTGTAATTAAAAAAATTATATAAAAAAATATATAAAATTAAAGCAAGGGGGGTGATCCTTTTTCCAACTCAGTGATTATGTTTTTTTATTTTTATTTTTTAATTTTTTTTTCTGACATGTTGGTGTTATATCTTTCACTTGGATGTTATAAGATGCACTGAGTAAATACAGCTGGATAAAACAAAAACTGTGTCCGTCTTCATTTCAGGCTGAAAAGCAACAAAATGTGATTATTTTAAGGGGGGGGGGGGGATTCTTTTCTATACTCACTGTACATACTCTGTGTGTGTGTGTGTTTGTGTGTGCTTGCCCGCTGACATTTGTCCAGGTGAAGGACAACAAAAAGAAATGTACATTAATTCTGGTGTGTGTGTGTGTGTGTGTGTGTGTGTCGACCTAAACATTGAATGCAGTTGAAGCATGATTAAACTAATTCATATCCTGGGATGGCCACCATATGCTCTAGTATAATTATGACAGATGAATTTGGTTAAACGTGTGTGTGTGTGTGTATACAAGCAGATGTGGAGGCAGGCACTCTTAGCTATGCTCAACTAACACTAAGTCAATGTTATTCGCTAAACAGTCAGACACGCTTATAAACACTAATAGTATACTTAACACACACACACACACACACACACACACACACACACACACACACACACACAGTAGGTTTGCTACAAAGTTCACTGTGGAATTATTACCATTAATTACATTTCAGTCCAAATACTAACACACGTACTTGTTGTGTCATAATGAGTAACTTTTGAAATCGATACATTTAGCATGCATTAGGGTAAAGCTAAGCAAATGTTCTTGCTCGGTGCTAATTAGCTGACTTAGCATGTTGGCTAAGAGGCTAAAATCATTTCATTTGCATATATCACAAATTGTGATAATCATTATCTTTCAGTCCAATCAGGACTGAGGGAGCTCATACCCATTATTACTGGTATTATTATTATTATTATTATTATTATTATTATTATTATTATTTCTATATGTAAAGATCACAGAGCCAATCACAACACAGCATGTAGCTCCACTGAGCCATTCGCAACACAACACACACACCACACAGCACATAGCTGTAACAAATGCTATTGCAAAGATACATATGGGGAAAAAAAACACTTCGTAATACAGGTCATGCTGCGACTCTCAACTCTGACAACGTAATTATTCACTGCTGTCATCGTCACCTGTGAGGCTAGTCAGCTAACTTTAGCTAGCTTACTAAAGGCGGGCGTGGAGAATTAACGTTAGCACCTGATTGCTTGCGGTGCGTGCATTTTTATTACCCGGATTGTGCTGGTCTGTCTAAATTTCCAAAAACGTCCGCCAAATTATTAAACCCAATTATTATTCTCCAGCCTGGATTTTAGCTACCCGGCAAACGTCAGTGGGCTAGCTTGCTGCCCTTGAGGCAAAATTTCTTTCTAAAATGACGCACATGTCCGAAACCCTGACAGCTCTGACTGTGAATTCCTTTTTCAGACTTTACAGCATGACTCACAGCACCTCAGGAACACAATCGCTTTGAGTATGTTTTATTTTTAACCAAAAAAAATTTTTTTTAATGCTTTAAGGTTTGAAGCTTGTTCTATGATGAAGACTTTCCTACATTTTAAATTATCATTAAGAAAAATGTCTCAGATGTGCCAGATGTGAGGCCGTGTCAGTCAAGAAAACGTGAGAAACCAAAATCTGTGCTGTCAGAGTTGTCAAGTGGGTTTTATACATTAGCAAAGGTAGTTTGTAAAACGCCAGAGGGCTCATGAGGTTTGGTTTTTCAGACTGTGCTCGGAGTTACAGATGTTTTTGCAGGACCAGCACTCTCCCAAGGCAAGTTTCCTTGATGATCCAGTACAGCTGGTAAAATTAGCCGAGCTGGCAGCTTGATTCAGAGCTAAATACGCCACTGCGGGGACTCTCTTTAACAAGTTTTGACGTGTCTGACAAAAATCACTGCACAAAAAAAAACAAAAAAAAAAAAACACTGAGATCTTTTTCGTCAGTAAAATTAGGGAAAGTGATGTTTCAGCTTTCCCAAGTTCGGAGAACCATCTGGGGCACATGATGCTGCTGTTTGTTCGTGAAGAGAGAGATTTTAGCCCAAAATAGATAACTGTTGACTTGCTAAGAATACTCCCGTTATCGACCTACCGAATATAAACAGCTGTTACTGCTGAGTTTCTTGACTCCAGAGACAGAGTGACTCCACCAGTCCTCTCATTAAAGGCTTTTATTTACATGCTACCCACTATTGTCTTTTATTCATCATGTACGCTGTATATCAACATCAATGTACAATTAAATTGTGGTGTGATGAAGCAGAGTTACTGTTACCACCAACAATTACCAGCTTTACTTATTAAAAATAAATGATAAATAACAGACACCCTTATGCAGAGCAACTTATATTTTTATTTCGTTTATACATCTGAGCAGTTGAGGGCCTTGCTCAAGGGCCCAACAGTGGCAGCTTGGCGGTGCTGGGGTTTGAACTCACGACCGTCTGATCAGTACCCCAATGGTTTAACCACTGAGCTACCACTGTCCATGTACGTTAAACGTCGTGCAATGTTTGCAAAACAAGTTAGTTCCTGTTCTCATGTACGTACGTTATCGCAGCTATAAACAGTCGTTCCATCACCAACCTTTATTTTCTTGAAAGTCATAAGATTATAAAAAAAAAAGCCGTTTTACAGAGAAAATGCAAAACATAAACTCATCTGTCCTGAAGACTTTCCCATGTTTGAAAACGTACCGACCGTTACAAAGCACTGACACTGGAGACTCATTCCATAAACATCTCTTCATTTCACCACAGCAACAATTATGCGTTTTTTCTTTTGTTTAATAACACGTTTTATTTTTAAGATTGATTTACTCTTAGGGTTAGATTATGAGGAGCGTCCACCATACTGCACAATTCTCTGTGAATGAGCTCTTACTATAGAAACAATAACATATTAGAGCACGAGCATTAATATAAAACAATCCATACAGGATTTCAAGTTTTTTCTTTTTCTGTGATTGTTGCGGCCAAAAACGCTCGATTTTGCTGCGTCTTTTTTCAAAAGTTTTTTTTTTCCCCGGAAAACTACTTGAATCGGTGAAATCACCATTGCACGAAATAGTTTTGCGTAGTGTTTCACAGTGATATTTGTGGCTAAATGAGAACTTTCAGCTTTAACTCATGCTCGACGCACATGAATCGAAGAGGGCTTTGGCTGAATGTGCGTTGTGAAGACGTCACATGAAAACCTACGGAAAGTCTGCTGTAATTTTGAGAAATTCGCAAGCTCCTTGGAATATTGCGGAGTTTCCTTGATTTTGCGTTCATTTCTGCGAAATCTGCAAAATCGCAAGATCTTGGAGGGACTCACTAACCTGCGATTACTGGACTACTGCACTACTAATCAACATCTTCTGTGTCAGTTTTGTTGTAATCTCATAATAAAGTATTAGATTAGTATTAGAATTAGTATTAGATATTTTTTAAAACATTTTACAACTTGCATGCATCAAGAACTCTTTTCCGCTCTCTAATCGAAGGCACGTTGCTAGCGAGCTAGCTACTGTTATGTCAGCTAATGTAAAGGAATGTAGTCCAATTTGATACAATGCATTGTGAACGTTGTGTTTTTTGTCTTTTTTTTTTTTTTTTCTTTTAAAGAATGGAAAATTATAAAATTCTGATCATCTTTGCTTTATGAATCCCCCCAACCCCCAACCCCCACCCCCGAGGTTACCATTATGTTCAGGCTAGAAACACTACTTTATTTTTTCTATAATGAGCTGTTGGCCGTTTTTTATTACGCGTATCCCTTTTCTCCTTCTCCATCTCTCTCTCTCTCTCACTCCCTCTCTCCTATCCATTCCTTTTCCCCCTGCATTCTCCTCTCTACATCCACATCCTCTCAGACACACACACACACACACACACACTCACACACACTCACACACATACACACGCACACACTGCTCATCCATAATGCACAGAGATACAGGAACTTTGATCTTCTGGCTGACTCCCCTCGGAGGCAACGGCAAAGGAGAAATCCAGAAATAACAGCATGAAGCACAAAAGAGAACGAGAAAAAAGTGTGTGTGTGTGTGTGTGTGTGTGTGTGTGAGTGTGTGGATATGGGCGGGTGTGTAAGAGAGGAAGAAAGAGCAATAGGGAGCGAGATAGAAGTGTTTCATGTTTCATATAGACTGCGAATGGAGACTGTTCTCTTTCTAATAGCTTGAGTGCCATTACAGAGAGAGACAGAGAGAGAGAGAGAGAGAGAGAGAGAGAGAAAACGTTAGGACTGAAGATTTGCCAGGCATGATTGAGTCGATCTATAAGGATTTCTATACACACACTTACTTTGTTATATTACACTTACGAGGACCTTCCATTGACATAATTATTAATACAGCGTAATTAATGCTATGCATTACATCGAACCCTAATCTTGATCTCAGTAACCAAAAGAAAATATTTTGGCACTTTCAGAAAAACACACACACACACACACACACACACACACACACACACACACACACACACACACACACACAAATACAGTTTTCCTCATGAGGACCTGCCACATGTCCCCACACGATTACGACTGTCAGATATTCCTATCCTTTTGGGAACATTTGGTCCCCACTAAGGTATAAAAACATGACCCACATGTCCCCTCCAACCACACACACACACACACACACACACACACACACACACACACACACACACACACACACACACACACACACCCTTATGGGTGTTTCAGAAACCTGTATAATTATTTTATTAAAGAGGGACATTTCAGAAACAGTAAACATTCTCAGCATGTGTTTTGGTCTGTTATTGAAGCCCAGAGCTAATATGCTGTTTGTCCTGTGATCTGGGAACCTGTCCGTGTGTGTGTGTGTGTGTGTGTGTGTGTGTGTGTGTGTGTGTGTGTGTGTGTGTGTGTGTGTGTGTGTGGCCATGTTTTTATATCTTGGCGGGGACCAAATATCCTCGCAAGGATAGGACTATCTGACGGTTTCGACCTTGTGGGGACATTTGGTAGGTCCTCATAAGGAAATTTTTTTTTTTTTTTTTACACAAAAACTGCAGCTTTTATTCAAATAAACTAAAAGGTTAAGATTAGGATCAGATTTATGTGTAGCATAGCATTAATTAATGATATCACTGAAAGGTCCTCATAAGTAAGACAAACCTGTGTGTGTGTGTATATATGTGTGTGTGTGTGTTCAGCAACATGCTGCATGACAATGAATTCCTGTACTGCTTTATGTGTCGCAGCATGTGTGTGCTAGTTTTATTGCCGGCTCGTGAGCTTTATGTGTGGAAGTGTGTAAATGTGTGGAAGTGTGTGTGAAGGCTAAGCAGTCCAGATGGGTCCAGATGGCAGTTTGTGTGTGTGTGTGTGTGTGTGTGTGTGTGTGTGTATAAAGGTGCTGGAAAGACTCTAAGCCAGCGTGTTTTGTATCTCCAGAATGCTACAAGCTATAGTGCTTCCTGATGTATGCGACACAGCCGATGGCCTCGGGGGGACGACGCGACCCTCAAATCCTGCCACACGTCTATTCACCCGCTGTCCTGCCTCATTAAAACACACTGCTCATTGGCTGCCGTCGGTTGCCCCTTCTTCGATCTACACTGCCCCCACCCCCACCCCCACACCTTTTCTTTTCAACTGTCTTCCTAAATGAACTCGTACCAAAAAGATCGAATCAAGGCCTTGATTCACAAATTGCATGTTATGTTGTTGGGTCAGGGCTGCCACTGCCCACAAGGCTTCTGTATGTGTGTGTGTGTGTGTGTGTGTGTGTGTGTGTGTGTGTATACATAGGCCTAAATGCAGTGCAGTGAACAGATTTAATATTTTTTTAAAGACTCTTATTCTTTGTTAATGGCGCCATCATGTGGTCAGACACCGCAAACAACTGAGCAAAACAAAGCAGTGCCTTTTTCCTTCTCCAGAGGCAAAGAGGTACAGGTGAGACTCGGGGGGGGGGGAGGGGGGGGGGGGGGTGTAGGTGGCAATATGTGACGCACAAGTATGGTTCGGGATAAGGGGGTGCTGGTGGGGTTGTAGGTTTGTGTTAGCAGGAGTGCTCTACAGGGGCAAGAAAGGATGGGCTTCCATTTAGGGATACAAAGAGCAGCAGGTGTCCCACTAATACCCCTGTGTGTGTGTGTGTGTGTGTGTGTGTGTAAAACAGTATGTGGGTGTGAGAGAGAGAGAGAGAGAGAGAGAGAGAGAGAGAGAGAGAATGTGTGTGTGTTACACCGTCTTTAATCAATTAACTAATTATTCTGCACTAATTGCTGTATTTAAGTGATTAACTCACTGATTAATAGAGGCCAAAATCAATCAGTGCTGAAATCAGCAACAGAAAATTCTAGAGCCAGAATTCAGGAACAGTACAGAATCGTCTGAAAGTGCCAAGACTCAGTTCAGTACCTGAGAAGGGTCAAAAAGACCTCAGGATGGAACCTTAAAAGTCTCGGGAAGAGTCCTACAGAATCAAGTCCTAAATATGGAAAATCAAATCAAGACCTCAGAAAGGATCCTAAAGGGTGAAAGGTCAGTTTAGAAAGTTAGCAAAAGTTCAAGAGGATGTGAAGTCAGTCCGGGATCTCAGGAAGAATCCTACAATGTCAGCGGTCAGTCCAGGACCTCCAGGAAGAGCCCAAAAGATCAATACAGAACCTCAGTCTGGATCAAATGTTCTCCAGAAGGAGCCAAGAGGCTAAGATCAGACCAGAAATGGGTGAACCTCATTCCAAAACCTTGAACGAGTCCTAAAAGGTCTAAATCCATTTCAGAACCACAGAAAGATACCTAAAAAGTTGAAGTTCTGATAAGAACCTTAGTACACGTCCTAAATGAATTAAGGTTGGTTCCAAACTTTATAACCAGTTGGGAAAGGGGAAATATCAGATCAGAATTCCAAAAAATAGGTCAAAAGCTAGTTGAGAATCTCCTAAAGGATCAAAAAATATAGTGTCAGTGTAGAACCTCAGGACGGGTCTTAAAGAATTGAAGCTCAGTTCACAGCTCTAAGGCTCAGGCCTGAAAAACAGCAGATCTGGACCTAGAAATGGTCAAACCAGACATGTCTTTTATTGTGTCCTAAAGGGTCAAAGGTCCTGATAAGAACCAGAGTACAGGTTCAAAATATTTAGGGATCAATCCAGAACCTTAGAAAGAGTCCTAAAGGTAAAGCAAGAATTAGAACGGCAGGAAGGGTCCTAAAGAGTCGAAGGTTATCTCAGAACCTTCTGAAGAATCAACAGGCTATCAGGAACCTCATAAAGGGTCAGTGTAGAACCTTGGGTCTTCAAGAGTCAAAGGTCTGATGAAAAACATGAGAATGGCTCCTACTGGCTAAAAGTACAAAAAGGTTTGTTCCACTTAGGAAGAACCTGTGTATCCTTTTACAATAATCCTTGTGCTCTTTAAGAATTTAAGCTTCCTTAAAGATGGTGGACTTTGATTGACATCCAGGCTGAAGGACCTAGAATAGAACGACGAGGCAGCAATTAGTGGACTGGTATACAGTGAGGGAAAAAAGTATTTGATCCCCTGCTGATTTTGTACGTTTGCCCACTGACAAAGAAATGATCAGTCTATAAATTTAATGGTAGGTGTATTTTAACAGTGAGAGACAGAATAACAACAAAAAAATCCAGAAAAACGCATTTCAAAAAAGTTATAAATTGATTAGCATTTTAATGAGGGAAATAAGTATTTGACCCCTTTGACTTAGTACTTGGTGGCAAAACCCTTGTTGACAATCACAGAGGTCAGACGTTTCTTGTAGTTGGCCACCAGGTTTGCACACATCTCAGGAGGGATTTTGTCCCACTCCTCTTTGCAGATCCTCTCCAAGTCAGTAAGGTCATTTTCAATGCCCTGGCTGAGGGAAGGAGGTTCTCACCCAAGATTTGACGGTACATGGCCCCGTCCATCGTCCCTTTGATGCGGTGCAGTTGTCCTGTACCCTTAGCAGAAAAACACCCCCAAAGCATAATGTTCCCACCTCCATGTTTGACGGTGGGGATGGTGTTATGACTTGGTGTTTGCCTCCTCCTCCAAACACAGCGAGTTGAGTTGATGCCAAAGAGATCTGACCACACCTGACCACATCACTTTAACCCAGTTCTCCTCTGAATCATTCAGGCAAACTTCAGACGGGCCTGTACATGTGCTTTCTTGAGCAGGGGGACCTTGCGGGTGCTGCAGGATTTCAGTCCTTCACGGCGTAGTGTGTTACTAATTGTTTTCTAGGTGACTATGGTCCCAGCTGCCTTGAGATCATTAACAAGATCCTCCCGTGTAGTTCTGGGCTGATTCCTCACCGTTCTCATGATCATTGAAACTCCACGAGGTGAGATCTTGCATGGAGCCCCAGACCGAGGGAGACTGACAGTTTCTTCCATTTGCGAATAATCACACCAACTGTTGTCACCTTCTCACCAAGCTGCTTGGCGATGGTCTTTCCAGCCTTGTGTAGGTCTACAATCTTGTCCCTGACATCCTTGGACAGCTCTTTGGTCTTGGCCATGGTGGAGAGTTTGGAATCTGATTGATTGATTGCTTCTGTGGACAGGTGTCTTTTTACAGGTAACAAACTGAGATTAGGAGCACTCCATTTGAGAGTGCTCCTAATCTCAGCTCTTTACCTGTGTAAAAAAATTTTGCTGATTGATAGGGGATCAAATACTTATTTCCCTCATTAAAATGCAAATCAATTTATAACTTTTTTTGAAATGCATTTTTCTGGATTTTTTTGTTGTTATTCTGTCTCTCACTGTTAAAATACACCTACCATTAAAATTATAGACTGATCATTTCTTTGTCTGTGGGCAAACGTACAAAATCAGCAGGGGATCAAATACTCCCCCCCTGTACAGGTACGCAGGTACACCCACTGTCTCAGATTACTGAGATAATCAGAAACACTACTCCAAGTGTCCACAAGGGGGAGGTGTTACTGCGTTTTTGAAGGAAATGTGTCTGCTTTATTGTGCTTTAGTGTGGATCTGCAACTATTATGGCTACACACCTGTAAAGACTGAACAAGCACAAGTCAGCGTTTGCAAATTCATCAATTCAGTTCAGTTTCATTTTCGAAACTGTAAAAAAGAAACAGCCGATTAATACCAACAATGTGGATTTTTTACTTTTTTCCCCCTTCAAGATGTCTTTGGATGAGAAACTAAAAGTGGATTAGACTAACCACACATTGTCCAACCAAAGTGTTAATTACACAAAACGACAAAAGCAGAACCATAAGTTTAACATTTTTCAGTTTGAATGAAAGTGTTCCAAGTCTTCTGTTTAGCATATTTGGTATTTTTAGGAAGCCAGTAGAGCATTACAGACTTAAAACACTTAAAAAATTAGAAATTATGAATGAAACGTTGTGATACAATTCATATAATTCACTTGGCCTAAAATGGTCTACTGGGACTATTTTCCCTTGAGTGACCTTCAGTTATTTCATTTGAACAACACCGACTGTGGGTTCGTCTGGCGCTCATTTGATGACGTCATCTTGCTGCAGCTCTTCAGAACAGCAGTTGATAAGAACGTTTATAACACAGACAGGGCTTCATTTATTTAATCTGTTGGCAGTTGTGTGTTTTTGTAGGTCAAACTGAACTGTCGGCTGTGGTAGCTCAGCAGTTAAGACATTGGGCTACTCATTGGAAGGTTGTGAGTTCAAACCCTCGCAATGCCAAGCTGCCATTGCTGGGCCCTTGAGCAAGGCCCTTAACCCTCAACTGCTCTGATATATAAATGAAATAAAAATGTAAGTTGCTCTGGATAAGGGCGTCTGTTATTTGTCATTTATTTTTAATAAGTAAAGCTGGTAATTGTTGGTGGTAACAGTAACTCTGCTTCATCACACCACAATTTAATTGTACATTGATGTTGATATACAGCGTACATGATGAATAAAAGACAATAGTGGGTAGCATGTAAATAAAAACCTTTAATGAGAGGACTGGTGGAGTCACTCTGTCTCTGGATTCGAGAAACTCAGCAGTAACAGCTGTTTATATTCGGTAGGTCGATAACGGGAGTATTCTTAGCAAGTCAACAGTTATCTATTTTGGGCTAAAATCTCTCTCTTCACGAACAAACAGCAGCATCATGTGCCCCAGATGGTTCTCCGAACTTTTTTTTGTGCAGTGATTTTTGTCAGACATGTCAAAACTTGTAAAACAGCTCAAGAATCAAGCTGCCAGCTCGGCTAATTTTACCAGCTGTACTGGATCATCAAGGAAACTTGCCTTGGGAGAGTGCTGGTCCTGCAAAAACATCTGTAACTCCGAGCACAGTCTGAAAAACCAAACCTCATGAGCCCTCTGGCGTTTTACAAACTACCTTTGCTAATGTATAAAACCCACTTGACAACTCTGACAGCACAGATTTTGGTTTCTCACGTTTTCTTGACTGACACGGCCTCACATCTGGCACATCTGAGACATTTTTCTTAATGATAATTTAAAATGTAGGAAAGTCTTCGTCATAGAACAAGCTTCAAACCTTAAAGCAATAAAAAAAATTTTTTTGGTTAAAAATAAAACATACTCAAAGCGATTGTGTTCCTGAGGTGCTGTGAGTCATGCTGAAAAACCTGAAAAACGAACTCACAGTCAGAGCTGTCAGTGTTTCGGACATGTGCGTCATTTTAGAAGGAAGTTTTGCAGCAAACTTTTGGCAGGTAGCTAAAATCCAGGCTGGAGAATGATTCAAAATCGGATTGCACAGAAAAACATATCAGGTAATAAAAATACACACACGTGATCAAGTGTGTGATCAAGTTTAGGTCTCGTTTAGTGTGCGCGTTTATTTGCGTCATTTTAGAAAGAAGTCTGGCTGCTCAGATGTATAAATGAAATAAAATATGTAAGTTGCTCTGGATAAGGGCGTCTGCCAAATGCCGTAAATGTAAATAAACTAAAAATTGCCACCAGATTCACATAAGTTTGGCTGATTCTCTTCATACTCGAGTGTATTTGTTCATAAATGGCAATCAGCTATAAATGACAGAGAGTATTCACAGCACAGCTGATTAGCCACACCCATGAATCATATCCATAAAAGGCAAAGCTCACAGAGAGCTGAAAATGGCGACTAAACTGTAAAAGTTTGGCAAGCGCTAAATCTTCCAGAAATACTGCTCAGCTACCATAGACACACATTCTCCTTTCATAGGGCGCCATTACTTTTGCCTTAGTCGAATGGATAGTCTTATTTGACTTGTTGATAAAATCGCAGTAACTCATCACCGATTATACAATTTGAAGGCGATCAATCGAGGTACGCATTAGCGTGTCTACTTATACGTAAATCTATACAAAACGCAGGATACGATTTTTTTTCTAAACATACAGGTGCATCTCAATAAATTAGAATGTCGTGGAAAAGTTCGTTTATTTCAGTAATTCAACTCAAATTGTGAAACTCGTGTATTAAATAAATTCAATGCACACAGACTGAAGTAGTTTAAGTCTTTGGTTCTTTTAATTGTGATGATTTTGGCTCACATTTAACAAAAACCCACCAATTCACTATCTCAACAAATTAGAATATGGTGACATGCCAATCAGCTAATCAACTCAAAACACCTGCAAAGGTTTCCTGAGCCTTCAGAATGGTCTCTCAGTTTGGTTCACTAGGTAAGCCACAAACATTCATTGCCAAAGAAGCTGGCTGTTCACAGAGTGCTGTATCCAAGCATGTTAACAGAAAGTTGAGTGGAAGGAAAAAGTATGGAAGAAAAAGATGCACAACCAACCGAGAGAACCGCAGCCTTATGAGGATTGTCAAGCAAAATCGATTCAAGAATTTGAGTGAACTTCACAAGGAATGGACTGAGGCTGGGGTCAAGGCATCAAGAGCCACCACACACAGACCTGTCAAGGAATTTGGCTACAGTTGTCGTATTCCTCTTGTTAAGCCACTCCTGAACCACAGACAACGTCAGAGGCATCTTACCTGGGCTAAGGAGAAGAAGAACTGGACTGTTGACCAGTGGTCCAATATCCTCTTTTCAGATGAGAGTAAGTTTTGTATTTCATTTGGAAACCAAGGTCCTAGAGTCTGGAGGAAGGGTGGAGAAGCTCATAGCCCAAGTTGCTTGAAGTCCAGTGTTCAGTTTCCACAGTCTGTGATGTTTTGGGGTGCAATGTCATCTGCTGGTGTTGGTCCATTGTGTTTTTTGAAAACCAAAGTCACTGCACCCGTTTACCAAGAAATTTTGGAGCACTTCATGCTTCCTTCAGCTGACCAGCATTTTGAAGATGCTGATTTCATTTTCCAGCAGGATTTGGCACCTGCCCACACTGCCAAAAGCACCAAAAGTTGGTTAAATGACCATGGTGTTGGTGTGCTTGACTGGCCAGCAAACTCACCAGACCTGAACCCCATAGAGAATCTATGGGCTATTGTCAAGAGGAAAATGAGAAACAAGAGACCAAAAAATGCAGATGAGCTGAAGGCCACTGTCAAAGAAACCTGGGCTTCCATACCACCTCAGCAGTGCCAAAAACTGATCACCTCCATGCCACGCCGAATTGAGGCAGTAATTAAAGCAAAAGGAGCCCCTACCAAGTATTGAGTACATGTACAGTAAATGAACATACTTTCCAGAAGGCAAACAATTCACTAAAAATGTTTTTTTTTTATTGGTCTTATGAAGTATTCTAATTTGTTGAGATAGTGAATTGGTGGGTTTTTGTTAAATGTGAGCCAAAATCATCACAATTAAAAGAACCAAAGACTTAAACTACTTCAGTCTGTGTGCACTGAATTTATTTAATACACGAGTTTCACAATTTGAGTTGAATTACTGAAATAAATGGACTTTTCCACGACATTCTAATTTATTGAGATGCACCTGTAGTAGATTATCATAAATGCCACATTTCTTGTATAAATGTTCTTGAAATTGATTTCAATTTGTTTGTATCCATTGATAAATGAGGCTCATTGTTATTACATAAATACCGTAAAGGATGCATTAGATCCACCCCCCCGATCGGTTCAGGAATGGTTTGTTCCAAGACGGATTTATAAACATACAGGTGCATCTCAATAAATTAGAATGTCGTGAAAAAGTTCATTTATTTCAGTAATTCAACTCAAATTGTGAAACTCGTGTATTAAATAAATTCAATGCCACAGACTGAAGTAGTTTAAGTCTTTGGTTCTTTTAATTGTGATGATTTTGGCTCACATTTAACAAAAACCCACCAATTCACTATCTCAACAAATTAGAATACTTCATAAGACCAATAAAAAAAACATTTTTAGTGAATTGTTGGCCTTCTGGAAAGTATGTTCATTTACTGTACATGTACTCAATACTTGGTAGGGGCTCCTTTTGCTTTAATTACTGCCTCAATTCGGCGTGGCATGGAGGTGATCAGTTTGTGGCACTGCTGAGGTGGTATGGAAGCCCAGGTTTCTTTGACAGTGGCCTTCAGCTCATCTGCATTTTTTGGTCTCTTGTTTCTCATTTTCCTCTTGACAATACCCCATAGATTCTCTATGGGGTTCAGGTCTGGTGAGTTTGCTGGCCAGTCAAGCACACCAACACCATGGTCATTTAACCAACTTTTGGTGCTTTTGGCAGTGTGGGCAGGTGCCAAATCCTGCTGGAAAATGAAATCAGCATCTTCAAAATGCTGGTCAGCTGAAGGAAGCATGAAGTGCTCCATAATTTCTTGGTAAACGGGTGCAGTGACTTTGGTTTTCAAAAAACACAATGGACCAACACCAGCAGATGACATTGCACCCCAAATCATCACAGACTGTGGAAACTGAACACTGGACTTCAAGCAACTTGGGCTATGAGCTTCTCCACCCTTCCTCCAGACTCTAGGACCTTGGTTTCCAAATGAAATACAAAACTTGCTCCCATCTGAAAAGAGGATATTGGACCACTGGTCAACAGTCCAGTTCTTCTTCTCGTTAGCCCAGGTAAGACGCCTCTGACATTGTCTGTGGTTCAGGAGTGGCTTAACAAGAGGAATACGATAACTGTAGCCAAATTCCTTGGCACGTGTGTGTGTGGTGGCTCTTGATGCCTTGACCCCAGCCTCAGTCCATTCCTTGTGAAGTTCACTCAAATTCTTGAATCGATTTTGCTTGACAATCCTCATAAGGCTGCGGTTCTCTCGGTTGGTTGTGCATCTTTTTCTTCCACAATTTTTCCTTCCACTCAACTTTCTGTTAACATGCTTGGATACAGCACTCTGTGAACAGCCAGCTTCTTTGGCAATGAATGTTTGTGGCTTACCTAGTGAACCAAACTGAGAGACCATTTTGAAGGCTCAGGAAAACTTTGCAGGTGTTTTGAGTTGATTAGCTGATTGGCATGTCACCATATTTTAATTTGTTGAGATAGTGAATTGGTGGGTTTTTGTTAAATGTGAGCCAAAATCATCACAATTAAAAGAACCAAAGACTTAAACTACTTCAGTCTGTGGCACTGAATTTATTTAATACACAAGTTTCACAATTTGAGTTGAATTACTGAAATAAATGAACTTTTCCACGACATTCTAATTTATTGAGATGCACCTGTAAGTATGAACGTGGATCTGAGTTCCTCTAAACTCTGCCAGAAGACTTTTCTCGCTAGCACCGGATGTTTAGACTTGACTGGTGCCGAGCCGTTTTCACTCTGATAAAGTCGAGGTCACGTGCGGATAAACACGCTGTACAGACGCACACTTTGCGAATAAAGAAATTCAGTGTTGTGTATCAACGTGCTTGAGTTTTTTTATTATTATTATTTATTTATTACACCATACACCCGTGTATAAGTATAATGACAATGTTTCGAAAACCAAAACCTGAAAAGACAAATTTACTTTAAAACAAAAATATACAGTGAAGAAGAAATCAAAACAGTGAAATGATACTACAGTAACAAATACTACAATTTTTTTTACCTGACTCAGAAAGACGTACATAAATACGTATTAATTAAAGCGACAAATTTAAATACAGAATACAGACCCAGTCTGCTCTGACAATTACCATCATTTATATTTTTTTATCTGTTTTTATATTTTACATACAGCATTTAAGAAGTTTTGCCCAAAACAAACAAACAAACGAAAATTCTAAGTTTAAATTTTTCCAACTTTGTAAATTTTGCTAACTTGTTAACCTTGAACTTCAGTGATAAAATGAAAAATTTTGCTTAATTTTCCTAGACAGAGAATGAGACTGGTGGACGACTTAAATTTTGTGATAAATTTTGTCTAGGAGCTCATTCTCTAAGAAAATTAAGCTTCAGCAGTTTTGTCAACTAAAGAAATTTTTGAAAATTTTGTAATTTTGTGAAACATTTTGCTAAACTGGTAACTCTTCAGTGATAAAATGCTAAATTTATCATAAAATTTAAGTTGTCCACCAGCCCCATTCACTGTCTAGGAGAATTACGTAGCATTTTTTGTAAAAACAATTTTACTTGTTAAAATGTTTTCTTTGTTAAAAGTGGAAAGAAAAAAATTCCCACGTACCTCAGATGTACTCAGTAAGGCACATTTAGTTTCCAAATGTCATTTCTTTAGCTTTATCACTTAAACTATGAGACTAACTAACTAGCTAAGTTATGGTATCATTTAGCATCATGCTAACTGCATGCTGAAATCAATACATTACAGAATAAATAGATAGTTAAACTTTTAAATACTTAAATAAAACCAAAAACCACATACCTTTTGGTATACTGTTAGCATAATGCTAATAAACCTCCATTACTAGCCTTGCAGCTCCAAATATAAAACCAAAGAAGCAACATTTGGACGCACACCAAGTCTTGTTCAAGTAATTACATTCAAAAGTAAAAGCAGAATTGGATCCCAACCCTGAAAAAAACTGCGGAAAAGGCAACACAGAGGCAGTATTGCTAAATTGAACTGTTTTTGTTTTGAAGGCGACATTTGTGCAAGACACAAGCAAACAAAAAAAAAGAAGAAATTTGTAATTTTAGCAAAGAGAACTGAGATTACACAAGAGTTTCGCATGCTTGAGACGCTACGTGGTTATGTGTTTATCGGGTCAGATTTGTGTCAAAAGTAAAGTGTGAATCAAATGAAGTTAATTGAAACTAAAAACTTCAAAAGCAAAACACTGGACTAAATAAAGAGCCGTCTTTGCTAACAGATTTCTCTGCGATTTTGTTTCGCTAATCAGAATCCTTCATTCGCTCATAGAGAAAATTAAACTAACCTACACGTATTGTCCGTGCGTATGCTAGTTAGCTAGAGCGTCTGATTTAGAAGGCAACAAAAACAACAATGTAGCTATAGCGCTCCTGAGTGGCACAACAGAAACGCGTTCACCTCATCATTGGGAGTTCGAATCCTGACAATGCTTATAGCCAACGTTTACCAGAGACACACTGGCGCTAACGTCAATTTTGCTCGCAATGGAAAGATTTTTCACCTCATCTTTGTTAACGCTGCTGAGACTAAACTTTGAAGATTTCTCCAGAATTCAGCACTGAATAAAGGCTGAATTTTACTACGGAAGAATTCTGTCACAGCTCTTGGGGTAAGGTAACATTACCGATGTTAGCATCGATGCCAGCATCGGTGGTTTGATAGTTACCAGTTCATTTCCATTCATCGCTTTGCAAAATTGCATATGTGAAAAGAGTTAGCAAAACCTTTATCACTGATAGCATCCTTTGCTAATATTAGCTAGCTGTATTTGAAGTGAGAATGTCAGCGTTTTGGTTTGTTTAGTGTTAAATGTAGTCAGTCAGACTGAGACGCTCGAGCCGAATGAAACTTGCGCCAGTTAGCTTGAGAGTCTGTCTGATTAGCTTCATTCACACAGCGTCTCAATTCACGCTCAGTTCCACTCACTGCGATTGCAGTTTATTTGCCCCGTAAGCTCTACTTGTGCTAATAATTCAAGTCATTTCCTTAACTTAAATCAGAGCGACACTAGCCTGCATACCGCTAACTACTACAAACTACTGCAGCCCTCATGAAAAAGCTGTCAACAAACAAAAGGTGTTAGAGAAAATAGTTTTTTACAAGTTAACGGAAAGTAGAGGACACTTTAACAAAAGGTACAAGATCTAGCTAAGCTAATTTAGAAAGTCTCGAGATACTTCTGACACAAATCCTATCCCTTATCCCACAAGTATTCAACAGAGGTTAGTTGAAGGGTTTGCCAAATTTGGAAACCCGATTAGCCCTTATTATTATTATTATTATTATTGCTTTTAGAATGACCCATTTGAAACTTTTACGAAAAGTAGAACAATACAAACAATATTTGCCATCACCTTAGTTTCTTATTTCCATTCCCACCAGTGCAAAACGGAGTTATAAGCCTTTGAAATACGATTTTCATCGACAATGGACCTCATTTATTAATCCGAACAAATTTATTCGTAAATAGAATGTAGGACTGTTTACACAAGAAAATCCAAGAAAAGCGTTCGTATCCCACAAGAGCTCTTGTCTAGTGATGAGCTGCAGTGGCTGAGCTGCATTACTGGAAGATTTACCTTTCAATGTTTAGTCTCCATTTTGTTGTTTTTCAAAACTCTGTGAGCTTTGCCTTTTATGGAGTTTTGTGGGCGGGGCTAAATGCAAACCAGCTGTGCCATGAATGCGCTTGGTAATTTACGGCTGATTGGCGTTCATCAGCGTTCGCACGTGAGAATGAAAACAATTGTCGACGAAACTCCTGTGAATTTGGTGTGAATTGTTTGTTTGGCGTGCGAAACCATTTACACACAACTTTACTAAAAGATTGATAAATGAAGTCCAATGTATATTTTGCTCTTAATTATTAAGAACATAACAGATATTAAAGTAAATTTTAAAGAGAACAACAGAACAGGACCTGGAGTGTTAATGGCAAGAAATTTAAAAGCACTGTAGTGTTGACTACAAATGATTAATTATTAACGCATAAATCAATTCTACATAAGTGACACTTGTACCATCGTTTTGATTTTCACCCCCAAAGGCTACATCAGAATTTTTTTAGTCCTGTTTTACAAATTTGAATTTCATATCAGCTACATTCATAAACCTTACATTTATCTTTCTCTCTTACCCGTATTTACCATCTCACAGTCAAAATAATCTTATTTCTTATACTTGTATACCAGTTGTTAGGATTTAAAAAAAACATTAATGACATATGGTCAGTATCTATACAGAATTAGGGACAGTTCTAATAATAATAATAATAATAATAATAATAGAAACTTTGCCTGGGGTGCTTAGTGAAATCTTTACAAATCTTCCCCCTGGCTAAAAAAATTTGCCACAATTTTATGACCCAGGAGGAGCTAGCAAAGCTAATCAAAATAAAAGAACCAACAGTTGATCAGTTTTGTGTAAATAGCATTTGACATTCATTTGTATTTTTTTTTAAAACTGGATTTTAACAATAAAAGTGATATCTTCCCACAACATGTGCGCAGCAGCATAGGCTAAGGCACATTTAGCATAATTCGCTGTTTAATCTCAGGTTAGGCTTCATTTGTCTTTATGTTTTGTGTTTTTGTGCATTAGCTGAGTTAGCATTACCTTTAACATCCATATTGTTTTTGGCTAGTATAGGCATATTAGCTTTTCGCACCTTATCAAGTGCACCAGTTTGTGAGTTGCTGTTGTTTCTAACAGAATCTGTCCTGCTTAGTACGACTGAGTTGCGCTTCTCAGTGACAGGTTCACTGGTGCCGTTTCTCTTAGCATTTATGACGTGTTTGGCAGGGGCTGGATGCTTTTTCCTTGCCGCCATTTTCGCAGCGATATCAGGGAACTGTTTAACGTACAAAGCCTTGGTGTACTGCAGTTCAGGCATGATGAGCCTCTGACAAAGATGGTGAGTGTCGTTGTCCAATCCCGGGCGGATGTTATATCCCTGGATAACCGCTTGGCCGTACTGGAATGGCTTCATTGACAAATCACGTACCTGATCTGGATCCACAGCCCCGCCCCCTAAAAGGCAGGTTTTCTCCAGTACTGCCCTTCTCGCTCTGAGAAGCTCCACTTCCTCTTGGAGCTTAGCACGCCCTAGCGATGAATCTATCCGCCTCCAGAAGCTAGCGTTAAAGTGCTGGTAGAGTCGCCAATCCAACGAGCTCCACTTCTTCACCTGCTCGGTCATTTCCGCACTCAGCGATTTGCGCGCTTTCTCACTTCGGCTGTTCAAGCGGAATGACACGACGTCGTCCAGGGTCCAGCAGAGGGCGTGTCTGAGCAACACCATGGACTCGTCGAAGTACTCCGAGATCAGGATGAGGTGGAATTCACTCTCTACGGCGGAAATCAGAGCCACGGCTCGTTCATCCAGTTCCGCTTCGCTGGACAGTGGCGAGTTGTTGAAGCCGAAATCGAACGTCAGGATGTTACGAGCGTAATGGTTATCAGGCACAGCAGCATTGTAAGAACGGCCTTCGTCGAGCAGAAAGTCCTTGAGGGTCTTGAAATTGTGGAATGCTGGGATTGCTTTGTAGTACGTGAAGATGGACTCCATCATGGACACCGGATTGCGCAGGATGGAGAAATAAAATGTGTCCAAGGGCATGACCTTTCTCACCTGAGAGACAGATATTTATACATTCAATATATTACACACTATTCATCACTAATATCAGTCCAAAAACATTATGGATTTCTGATGGAAAAAAAATCACATTTTTGGTAAATGATGAAATATAAAGATCGTGGTTATGCCTGGACCCCAACTAGAGCATAATGGGGTGGATTTTGGGGCAGATTTAGCTGAACTGTCATCCACCATTTTGTTTGTTGTTTAAATCTGAAGTCTGTTTTGTTGATGAGAAGTTCCAGGTACCGAGAATCAGGATCATTGGTTGGGGCTCATTATCTGAAAATTACCTGAACGTGTGTGATCATTTTCACTCTTGACAAGTCTGAAGGTCGATGGAGGACCTAAAACCCTAAATCTGTGATTATAAGGGGTGAGGGTTAGGGATTAGGGTTGTGTAAATGGTGTAGTGTGGCCCAGGCATTAGTGGAACGAATAGCAAATGAAATGTTAACTTTTATGCGTAACACTAAATTTATAATCTAGTAACATTCCTGGAGTAACCCTGACCTGCACAGGTTGGTTTTTCCCCTCCTGTAACGTTGCCTACATACAATCTCCAAATTTGCCCCTAGAGGCAGTTACAATTATATTTTGTTCACTGGTCGCAGATTAACATATTGATATATTTTTGGACACAAAATTGTATGCAGTGTTTAAGTCCAGGCTGAAAACATATTTGTTTAATCAAGCCTTTCGTGAATAGTTTTTTTCCTTAGGTAAAGGAGCAGATCTAGAGGTCTCACGGGCATAGTGTGTTGTGGTGAACTGGGATGTCTGGATGCTGTCACCCCCCACCTTCAGGCGTCCACCAAGGTTTGTTGGTGGTGGGGTGGCTGGCCGCCTTGTCCCAGGGAGCCCTCATGTCTGTGTTACCCTCTGGCTCTCCCTTTTAGTTATCCTGTCATTAGCTAGTCTTGCCAGAGTACCTGCTTTCACTTACGCAAAGTACATTGTCCTTAGCCATTACAGGACAATAAGCATACCTAATGATCTCTCTCTCTCACTCTCTCTCCCCCTCTCTCTCTCTCTCTCACTCTCTCGCTCTCTCTCCCTCCCCTTCTGTTGAGCTTCACATGATACTCCTGAGATGCCAGTGATCCCGACCCCTTCTGCTCTCTGGACCTGCCCGATCCATCCTGATGCCCTACTTCTGGTTGGAGATCTCATCAATTGAAGTCACATGATGCTGCTGAGGATGGCCCCATATGGTGCAGCCTAAAGATCATTGAGATTACAGTGGTGAAGTTCAACAAAACAGACTTCATATAAAAACTGTAATGAATTTTTCATGATCTCACAACTGCTATCTGACCGTGTTGTACTGGTACATTTATAGAAGGGATTTATTTATTTATAATTGCACTATCCGGTGTTACCCAGATGAGGATGGGTTCCCTTTTGAGTCTGGTTCCTCTCAAGGTTTCTTCCTTATATCATCTCAGGGAGTTTTTCCTTGCCACCATCTTGCTCATTGGGGCTTGCTCATTGGGGATAAATTCATAAATTTAAAATCTATGTCCTGAATTTATACACTTCTGTAAAGCTGCTTTGGGACAATGTCCATTGTTAAAAGCGCTATACAAATAAACTGAACTTGAACAAAATTGTAGTGCAGATAAACAAGGAAAAATGTTTAAAAATCTACTTCCTGTATTTTTCAATAAATATATGATTCATGTGTAAGCTAACTAGCTGTGGAGAACCCAATACAATACGTACTGCTAAATTGCCTGTAATGCTAACTAGCTAACACAAAGTCTTTCTGCTTGGTGGCCATCTTTTTGATTCTCCCGGGGAGTAATTTCCAGTCAGCCTCCTTTCTATTTGCATAAGGAGAGACCAATAGACCAGAACTAGACCAGAATCTGATAAGTGTGGCGACTGGCTCTTTTTACTGAGGGGCGGGACTTGTGTAATACAGCTGCCATGTTGAGTGTTACATAGTGTATGTGGGTTCAATCAGGTGAAAAGACCAAATAATTTTAAAACACTGCCTCATTTGTAAAAATGAAGCATTTTCACATTCAAGCATTCACACATTCTGACCTCAGGCCCTTGGAAGCGCATGTGGTTACACATGATGTGGAACTCGTTAACTCGGCGAGACTTCATGCCCTCGACGAAGTGCGACATGAAGATGTGCGGATAGAAGAGCTGGTTGCCCATGTACATCGGCAACGCAAAGGTCAAGTTGTGGGTGTCGCCATAGCGATACAGGATGTTGAGGATGGTGCTGCTGGCCGTCTTGTGCGTTTTCAGGAAGACAACATGGTTCTTGGGTTGACACGTGCCATTTCTGTCACTACTCAAAAAGCTAGATGTTTGTTTGACGTCATGTCTCGGACCAGATGATTGAGGTTCTGGAAATCTTTTTGGAAGGTGGTCCTGAGACAAAATTTGGGCTTGTGGTTGTTTTGGGACTTCCCGGTCAACCAGTGATTCGTGATTTGGTGGTAAGATCCTCCCGGAAGTGCTAGCGAGACGTCGAGCTGGAGTGTCCAGATTTTTGCTTGCAGGTTCTGAAACCTGATTCGGGCCCTCGTCTTTTCCATCACTAGACTGGAAACGGTGGAAGGCCACTTGATTTGAATTAAAGTTCTCCGTGATAGACTGAGCATCTTGCTGTTCAATGAGAAGAGCATTGATCAACTGGTGGTCAGATGGCCTGGTCTTCTTTTTCCTGAGGGAAAGAAAGATTCTTTAAGAAGGAAGAAGAAATACAAAGAGGTTTTTTTGTAAGTCCAGCCAAATTCGATCAAATCTACCAATTTAAAGAGCCAACTAGAACTAAAAACCCAACAGATACAATGACTTGCATACATATTGACCCCCCCTTGACCTTTGCCACAATTTGTAGTGTTAAAACCTGGAACTGAAATCAATGCATGTTAAATGAATTAACTGAACTGAATCATATTGAATCGGACTTGAATTGAATCAGACTGGTGCTGAATTTAATTGTATTGGTGCCGAAATGAATCATATTGGTGCTGAATTAAATCATAGTGGTGCCGAATCGAATGGGTGCCGAATCGAATTGTATTAATGCTGAATCGAATCAAATCATATTAGTGCTGAATCATTTACATTTTTTACATTTACATCATTTGGCAGACGCCCTTATCCAGAGCCTTACATTTATCTCATTTATACAACTGAGCAGTTGAGGATTAAGCGCCTTGCTCAAGGGCCCAGCAGTGGTAGCTTGGTGGTGCTGGGATTTTAACTCATGACCTTCTGATCAGTAGGGTTAGGGTTGAATTGAATTATATTGGTGCTGAATCGGATCGTGTCAGTGCTGAACTGGATCGTGTCGGTGCTGAATCGGATCGTGTCAGTGCTGAATTGAATTATATTGGTGCTGAATCGGATCGTGTCAGTGCTGAATTGAATTATATTGGTGCTGAATCAAATCGTAATGGTGCTGAATCGAATTGTATTGATGCTGAATCGAGTCAAATCATGTTGGTGTTGAATCGTGTTCTGGACAGTGTTGATGTATGGCTTCTGCTTTACATAGTAAAGCCTTAACTTGCATCTGTGGATGAAGCGGCGAATGGTGCTGACTGACAAAGGTTTACAAAAGTACTCCCGTGTCCCCATGTCAGGATATCCATTACAGATTCATGATGGTTTTTAAGACAGTGACATCTGAGGTATCGGAGATTGAGAAGTGGTTTTCAGCCTTGCCCTTTACGCACCCAGATTTGACTGGATTCCTTGAATCATTTAATTATATTGTGCGCTGTAGAACGTGAAATGCCCAAAATCTTACCGATTTGTCTTTGTGGAATGTTGTTCTCAAAGTGTTGGATCATTCTGTTGGCAGATTGGTGAGCTTCGACCCATCCTTGCTCTTGAAGGACTAGGCCTTTTTTGGAGGCTCCTTATATACTATGATTAGACGATTGCCTCACCTGTTTCACATCACCTTCTTATTTCAACTTGTCACATCGCTATTAGTCCTAAATTGCCCCGTCCCAACTTTTTTATGGAACCATTTTCCATACTGTCCCAGCTTTTTCGGAATTGGGGTTGTAAATGAGATAAATGTAAGTCGCTCTGGATAAGGGCTTCAAATGCCATAAATGTAAATTAATCGAATCGTGTTGGTGCTGAATCGAATGCTGACTCCAAGATGACAAAAAAACTAAAAAAAAGTCTTATTAGTATTATATTAGTAATTAAATGCATAGATGTTTAGTGTATTATATTATTAGAACTCACCAAGACTGATGAAGCGTACTCAGTAACTGCAGCGCCACACACAGGACGGTCAAAAACATCAACACGTGCCATGGAAAACGCAGCTGACTGCAAAACACTGCCCTTACACACCTATAACTAACACACACACACACACACACACACACACACACACACACACACACACACACAGTCTGCAATTAATAAGAATTTTTTTTCTGTAACTAAGTTAACTAAGAGAAAGAAAAATGGAAGAATTTTTTTTTTAATTATTAACTAAAGAAAAAGAAAGAAAGGTAAATGAATAACAAAAATAGGAATAAAGAATGAAAGGGAAAAAGAAAGAAAAAAGGAAGAAATAAACAAAAGGAAGAAAGAATCGCTCAATCAGACAAAACAAAAAGAAAAATGAAGAGAAAGAACATATACATAATTAAAATATTTAAAAGAATTATTTATCTAAGAATTATTTAAAATGATTAAAAGAAGAAAAAGATAAAATAAATAAAAAGATGAAAAGAAAGAAAGAAAGGCATACAAATAAATAAAGAACAAAAGAATTATATGAAATAACAGGAGTAAAAAAAATGAAAGGTAGAAAAAAGAATGAAAGAAACATGACAAATGAAGAAACAATAGAATGGAATGAAAAGACTGGAAGAACAGACAAAGAGAGAGAAAGCAGAAAAGGACAAGAACAAGAAAGAAAGAGACAAACAAGGAGACAATAAAACGATGAAAAAAAGAAGAAAAGAGCATGAAAGGAAGAGGGAAAGAAAGAAAGGAGAGGTGAAAAAAGTGAAAGAATGGAAGTGTTTTTCCCCTCTTCTTGCAAATTTGCGGTTTTTGTGTCACTTGTTTAAATTTTGTTTTTATTGAGCCCGATTACATCAGCCACACACACACACACACACACACACACACACACACACACATATATGCACACAGGGCATCATGGTAGCACAGTCTACATCCAAACATAGTCTTAACCGATGGTTTGAAGTACGCCTCGGTCCAAAATTACTCGTCTCACTTCCAGGTGCAGAGTTTTAGACCGCGGTGAAAATGAAAGCAGAATGAAATAGAACAGCACTGACACCTAGTACTCACGTGTTCTCGATTCTGATTGGTCAGAAGGGGTTTATTCATGTTCTACTGTATAACAGTAGCTCTGAAAGTAATCAAGGTTCTCGTTCGAATATGTCATTGTTTTTATAGTAACGGAGGGAAGGAGTCTCCAGTATCAGCACTTTGTAACAGTAAGTTTTACAACATCTTCAGGACAAAGGAGTTTACGCTTTGCGGTTTCTTGGGAACACTATAAAGTATAAACGGATAAAATGTTCTCATTAGCAAATGTCTGTGTTATAAGATTATTGATTGCTTTGCAACAACAGCATGTCCACAAGTGTTTTATTCTTTACTTAAAGGTGCATTAGGTAAGATTAGTCACTTAATACACTTTTGCTAAGGCTATGGCTTTTTTTTTTTAAATCATGTTCTACATACTACCTTCCAGGTTATTTGTACAAGTCAGGAATAAAAAAAGAAATAACAAATCGCAACTTAAACAGGTTTGAAAGGACAGTCTGGTTAAAAATTAAATGTCCGCTAACGTCCCTTAAAGTTAGCTTCTTTAGTTGTGTAATGAGGTCATTAGCCACATTTAAAGTCACCCTACATTTGATTGAAAACTATTTTTTAAAATACCATTAGGGGAAATAATTTGAGTGCTCAGACTAGTCAAAATCTATGGAATTATACTTGTGTTACTAGGATTTGGATTGTAATTCCTTGATTGCTGATTGGCTGAAAATGTTAAAACGTATAAGCTGATTTTGGTTTAATTCAACCTTAGACACTATTCAAAGTGCATCACCACAATAAAAGAACACATTTACAAAAACAAAATTCCATTAAGCATCAATTATCATTCAATTCAAAATGTTCATTTTAATTTACATTAGAAATATAATATATAATTATATTTTTGTTTTGTCTTTTTACAGCACGAATATCATTCCATTAAAGTGTATTGACCGCAGCGTTCTTTTAGGAAACATGGAGCTTAAAACCTTACTGATAAGCGCCTGTCGGGTTTTATTACGCAAATACGGCACGTGCAAAGCCAGTTCATCAGCCGGGAAAGTGGGCGGGACGTGCGGGAAAGGGGGCGTTCATGATTTGCATATTCATAGAAGGATATTAATTTAGACATTTATGTGGTTTTTTTTGTTTTTTTTGCCGGCACATCAAATATATAATAAATATTATAAATGTATTACAGACAAAAGATGGTTTTCTGAATAAGTTTTGAAAACAAAACTTTTTGTACGAGTCTCTTGGCACTGTACAAACAAATTTGTAAATAAATACATAAAAGAATTATGTAAAAATCATGAAAGATTTTGATTTGTAGATATTCTTGTTTTAGATTTATCGTTAGTTTATCATTTCATAGTGTGCAAAAAGAGGTAGAGCTCATAATGAATATTAAAACCCAAATATCGTGATACACCTCACAAGTATTTTGATACATGTTCGTCAATATTTCTCTCAGAGAGCAAACGAGGACCAAAACACGCTTTCATCTGGCCCACAAACCACAGATATCAATTCGAATCAATCATAATTTTGGGTCCTAAAAGGATATAATATTCATCAAAAGAATCAATAATTTTCATGGAAATTATATTTTACCACAATTCGATCAAAATCTTTTTTTTAAAAATTGTCCATATTTTCACCTATAACATAAATACTATAATAATAATAATAATAATAATAATAATAATAATAATAATAATAATAATAATAAACAACAACAACAACAACAAATCATTTTCAACCATTCAGCCCTGGAAAATTTGACTTCAGCTGTATTATTTTTAAAAAATCTTATGACAGTAAAGATTACTATCTGCTACTATGGTTATAACTCGAGTTATATTTATGTTGTCAAACCAGTCGAACCAGTTGAATCAGTTTCCTGTAGAAATATGTTCATTAAGATTAAAAAAATGTAAATCTAATCTAACAGTTATACTAAACAAATATCACGCTGTAACTTTAATGTGTAATGTGTCAATACTTGGACTGTATTCATGAAATGAATCTTGTTATATTATGTTATTATAAGCCATGGCTCACAGTAGCATTAGAGTACATTTTAGCAACTTATATTTGTTACAAGTTAAAAAGATTTTTAACAGGAGTAAGAATGTTTAATATATCGTGCAAATTGAACATGTTTTAAGTAAGAAAGAAACTTTGGTATTTATTCAAAAAGTAATTTTAGCCGAGTAAAAGTCTCAAAGGGTACTTTAAGGTTCTCAAAGTGGGGTCGGTGATGTAGGCTATCCAGGGGGTCCCTGACTGTATTGTTTTTATGATCAATTAGTATCAAGGGTATTATGGTGACTTTTTAGTTATTGTAATTGCAAGTCTAATCTAAAAAAATAAAATAAAAATAAATAAACAAGTTATAAACTACGTTAACTTCAATCTAACTACAGTTTTCCTAAAAGCAGGAAGTGTTGTTAATGTGATGAGCGTTATTACTTCTACAGCTTGGTGAGTGGAATATTCAGGAATAAAAAGCTCTAATGGCTTGAAGAAATTAATATTTACCTTGTTGTTCTGAACTTTAAAAAAAAAATAATATTTCAAAACACTTTTACTCTGGAAGTTTCAGAAGCCCTGCTTTGAGGTAAAACTTTAGGCTGATAAGTTTCAGCTGACATCAGAATTTTGGAAATTTTCACCAAAGCCTTCTTATTTTCATTGAAATAGTAACACACATATCCTAGCAGTTTATGAGTGATCTAATCTCCAGCTAGAAGCTCAGGAGTATAAAACAGTATTCCGAATTAATGAATTTGAACCAGGGACTCACGCGCTCCACGGCGGGATGGATCCCCGGAAAGACGCGTTTCTTTCCGAGAGCAGGCGCTTCAGCCGCGGGAACATGGTGTCGCTGTTTCTGACGCTGACGCTAGACGCGGCTACAGATGCAGACCCACACCCGCCGAGTCCCTGTTACCGACCGATCCGAGCGCTCCGTCTCCCCGACGCCCACACAAACCCACCTTTGACTCCCTGACACCTCTGAGCCGCGAGACTCCGCCCACTGACATCTGATTGGACGAGAGAAAGAGAGAGAGAGAGAGAGACATGAAATAATATTTGTGCCACCAGGATTTGGATTTAAATATTTAAATTTGGTTGTTGTCGCACCATCTAATAAAGCTTTCAGTAAGTGCTCTGTACTCCTCCTCCTTATCACCCTTATCATCTGTGATACAGCCAGCAATGGAGGAGTCATCCGAAAACTTCTGAATGGTCTCCGGTCGCTTAGTCGCCGTGAGTCGCTGTACGTATGAATGTATCTTAACCCATGCTTCCTCCAAAACACGTTAAGTAAAACCAATCGAACTTCTTCTGCTCATGCTGCGTCAAATGGAGGAAAGAGCTATCTCCACTCTTCCACATACATGACCACACATACAGATTTGAGCTTGCGATCTCCTGACAACCGGCGAACGCTTTTCTGTTACTGTTTTCTGTGAGGGAAAAAAGTATTTGATCCCCTGCTGATTTTGTACGTTTGCCCACTGACAAAGAAATGATCAGTCTATAATTTTAATGGTAGGTGTATTTTAACAGTGAGAGACAGAATAACAACAAAAAAATCCAGAAAAACACATTTCAAAAAAGTTATAAATTGATTAGCATTTTAATGAGTGAAATAAGTATGTGAACCCTTCGACTTAGTACTTGGTGGCAAAACCCTTGTTGGCAATCACAGAGCTCAGATATTTCTTATAGTTGGCCAACAGGTTTGCACACATGTCAGGAGGGATTGATTGTAAATTCAAGCACCGTCAAGCTGCCATTGTGGTTGTTTGAATAAGAAAGTCTTCGTCATAGAACAAGCTTCAAACCCTAAAGCATTAAAAAAAATTTTTTTGGTTAAAAATGGAACATACTCAAAGCGATTGTGTTCCTGAGGTGCTGTGAGTCATGCTGTAAAACCTGAAAAACGAACTCACAGTCAGAGCTGTCAGGGTTTCGGACGTGCGTCATTTTAGAAAGAAGTCTGGCTGCTCAGATGTATAAATGAAATAAAATATGTAAGTTGCTCTGGATAAGGGCGTCTGCCAAATGCCGTAAATGTAAATAAACTAAAAATTGCCACCAGATTCACATAAGTTTGGCTGATTCTCTTCATACTCGAGTGTATTTGTTCATAAATGGCAATCAGCTATAAATGACAGAGAGTATTCACAGCACAGCTGATTAGCCACACCCATGAATCATATCCATAAAAGGCAAAGCTCACAGAGAGCTGAAAATGGCGACTAAACTGTAAAAGTTTGGCATGTGCTAAATCTTCCAGAAATACTGCTCAGCTACCATAGACACACATTCTCCTTTCATAGGGCGCCATTACTTTTGCCTTAGTCGAATGGATAGTCTTATTTGACTTGTTGATAAAATCGCAGTAACTCATCACCGATTATACAATTTGAAGGCGATCAATCGAGGTACGCATTAGCGTGTCTACTTATACGTAAATCTATACAAAACGCAGGATACGATTTTCTTTCTAAACATAGTAGATTATCATAAATGCCACATTTCTTGTATAAATGTTCTTGAAATTGATTTCAATTTGTTTGTATCCATTGATAAATGAGGCTCATTGTTATTACATAAATACCGTAAAGGATGCATTAGATCCACCCCCCCCGATCGGTTCAGGAATGGTTTGTTCCAAGACGGATTTATAAACATAAGTATGAACGTGGATCTGAGTTCCTCTAAACTCTGCCAGAAGACTTTTCTCGCTAGCACCGGATGTTTAGACTTGACTGGTGCCGAGCCGTTTTCACTCTGATAAAGTCGAGGTCACGTGCGGATAAACACGCTGTACAGACGCACACTTTGCGAATAAAGAAATTCAGTGTTGTGTATCAACGTGCATCAGAGTTTTTTTATTATTATTATTTATTTATTACACCATACACCCGTGTATAAGTATAATGACAATGTTTCGAAAACCAAAACCTGAAAAGACAAATTTACTTTAAAACAAAAATATACAGTGAAGAAGAAATCAAAACAGTGAAATGATACTACAGTAACAAATACTACAATTTTTTTTTACCTGACTCAGAAAGACGTACATAAATACGTATTAATTAAAGCGACAAATTTAAATACAGAATACAGACCCAGTCTGCTCTGACAATTACCATCATTTATATTTTTTTATCTGTTTTTATATTTTACATACAGCATTTAAGAAGTTTTGCCCAAAACAAACAAACAAACGAAAATTCTAAGTTTAAATTTTTCCAACTTTGTAAATTTTGCTAACTTGTTAACCTTGAACTTCAGTGATAAAATGAAAAATTTTGCTTAATTTTCCTAGACAGAGAATGAGACTGGTGGACGACTTAAATTTTGTGATAAATTTTGCATTTTATCACTGAATTTTGTCTAGGAGCTCATTCTCTAAGAAAATTAAGCTTCAGCAGTTTTGTCAACTAAAGAAATTTTTGAAAATTTTGTAATTTTGTGAAACATTTTGCTAAACTGGTAACTCTTCAGTGATAAAATGCTAAATTTATCATAAAATTTAAGTTGTCCACCAGCCCCATTCACTGTCTAGGAGAATTACGTAGCATTTTTTGTAAAAACAATTTTACTTGTTAAAATGTTTTCTTTGTTAAAAGTGGAAAGAAAAAAATTCCCACGTACCTCAGATGTACTCAGTAAGGCACATTTAGTTTCCAAATGTCATTTCTTTAGCTTTATCACTTAAACTATGAGACTAACTAACTAGCTAAGTTATGGTATCATTTAGCATCATGCTAACTGCATGCTGAAATCAATACATTACAGAATAAATAGATAGTTAAACTTTTAAATACTTAAATAAAACCAAAAACCACATACCTTTTGGTATACTGTTAGCATAATGCTAATAAACCTCCATTACTAGCCTTGCAGCTCCAAATATAAAACCAAAGAAGCAACATTTGGACGCACACCAAGTCTTGTTCAAGTAATTACATTCAAAAGTAAAAGCAGAATTGGATCCCAACCCTGAAAAAAACTGCGGAAAAGGCAACACAGAGGCAGTATTGCTAAATTGAACTGTTTTTGTTTTGAAGGCGACATTTGTGCAAGACACAAGCAAACAAAAAAAAAGAAGAAATTTGTAATTTTAGCAAAGAGAACTGAGATTACACAAGAGTTTCGCATGCTTGAGACGCTACGTGGTTATGTGTTTATCGGGTCAGATTTGTGTCAAAAGTAAAGTGTGAATCAAATGAAGTTAATTGAAACTAAAAACTTCAAAAGCAAAACACTGGACTAAATAAAGAGCCGTCTTTGCTAACAGATTTCTCTGCGATTTTGTTTCGCTAATCAGAATCCTTCATTCGCTCATAGAGAAAATTAAACTAACCTACACGTATTGTCCGTACGTATGCTAGTTAGCTAGAGCGTCTGATTTAGAAGGCAACAAAAACAACAATGTAGCTATAGCGCTCCTGAGTGGCACAACAGAAACGCGTTCACCTCATCATTGGGAGTTCGAATCCTGACAATGCTTATAGCCAACGTTTACCAGAGACACACTGGCGCTAACGTCAATTTTGCTCGCAATGGAAAGATTTTTCACCTCATCTTTGTTAACGCTGCTGAGACTAAACTTTGAAGATTTCTCCAGAATTCAGCACTGAATAAAGGCTGAATTTTACTACGGAAGAATTCTGTCACAGCTCTTGGGGTAAGGTAACATTACCGATGTTAGCATCGATGCCAGCATCGGTGGTTTGATAGTTACCAGTTCATTTCCATTCATCGCTTTGCAAAATTGCATATGTGAAAAGAGTTAGCAAAACCTTTATCACTGATAGCATCCTTTGCTAATATTAGCTAGCTGTATTTGAAGTGAGAATGTCAGCGTTTTGGTTTGTTTAGTGTTAAATGTAGTCAGTCAGACTGAGACGCTCGAGCCGAATGAAACTTGCGCCAGTTAGCTTGAGAGTCTGTCTGATTAGCTTCATTCACACAGCGTCTCAATTCACGCTCAGTTCCACTCACTGCGATTGCAGTTTATTTGCCCCGTAAGCTCTACTTGTGCTAATAATTCAAGTCATTTCCTTAACTTAAATCAGAGCGACACTAGCCTGCATACCGCTAACTACTACAAACTACTGCAGCCCTCATGAAAAAGCTGTCAACAAACAAAAGGTGTTAGAGAAAATAGTTTTTTACAAGTTAACGGAAAGTAGAGGACACTTTAACAAAAGGTACAAGATCTAGCTAAGCTAATTTAGAAAGTTTCGAGATACTTCTGACACAAATCCTATCCCGTATCCCACAAGTATTCAACAGAGGTTAGTTGAAGGGTTTGCCAAATTTGGAAACCCGATTAGCCCTTATTATTATTATTATTATTATTGCTTTTAGAATGACCCATTTGAAACTTTTACGAAAAGTAGAACAATACAAACAATATTTGCCATCACCTTAGTTTCTTATTTCCATTCCCACCAGTGCAAAACGGAGTTATAAGCCTTTGAAATACGATTTTCATCGACACTGGACCTCATTTATTAATCCGAACAAATTTATTCGTAAATAGAATGTAGGACTGTTTACACAAGAAAATCCAAGAAAAGCGTTCGTATCCCACAAGAGCTCTTGTCTAGTGATGAGCTGCAGTGGCTGAGCTGCATTACTGGAAGATTTACCTTTCAATGTTTAGTCTCCATTTTGTTGTTTTTCAAAACTCTGAGCTTTGCCTTTTATGGAGTTTTGTGGGCGGGGCTAAATGCAAACCAGCTGTGCCATGAATGCGCTTGGTCATTTACGGCTGATTGGCGTTCATCAGCGTTCGCACGTGAGAATGAAAACAATTGTCGACGAAACTCCTGTGAATTTGGTGTGAATTGTTTGTTTGGCGTGCGAAACCATTTACACACAACTTTACTAAAAGATTGATAAATGAAGTCCAATGTATATTTTGCTCTTAATTATTAAGAACATAACGGATATTAAAGTAAATTTTAAAGAGAACAACAGAACAGGACCTGGAGTGTTAATGGCAAGAAATTTAAAAGCACTGTAGTGTTGACTACAAATGATTAATTATTAACGCATAAATAAATTCTACATAAGTGACACTTGTACCATCGTTATGATTTTCACCCCCAAAGGCTACATCAGAATTTTTTTAGTCCTGTTTTACAAATTTGAATTTCATATCAGCTACATTCATAAACCTTACATTTATCTTTCTCTCTTACCCATATTTACCATCTCACAGTCAAAATAATCTTATTTCTTATACTTGTATACCAGTTGTTAGGATTTAAAAAAACATTAATGACATATGGTCAGTATCTATACAGAATTAGGGACAGTTCTAATAATAATAATAATAATAATAATAATAATAATAATAATAATAATAGAAACTTTGCCTGGGGTGCTTAGTGAAATCTTTACAAATCTTCCCCCTGGCTAAAAAAATTTGCCACAATTTTATGACCCAGGAGGAGCTAGCAAAGCTAATCAAAATAAAAGAACCAACAGTTGATCAGTTTTGTGTAAATAGCATTTGACATTCATTTGTATTTTTTTTTAAAACTGGATTTTAACAATAAAAGTGATATCTTCCCACAACATGTGCGCAGCAGCATAGGCTAAGGCACATTTAGCATAATTCGCTGTTTAATGTCAGGTTAGGCTTCATTTGTCTTTATGTTTTGTGTTTTTGTGCATTAGCTGAGTTAGCATTACCTTTAACATCCATATTGTTTTTGGCTAATATAGGCATATTAGCTTTTCGCACCTTATCAAGTGCACCAGTTTGTGAGTTGCTGTTGTTTCTAACAGAATCTGTCCTGCTTAGTACGATTGAGTTGCGCTTCTCAGTGACAGGTTCACTGGTGCCGTTTCTCTTAGCATTTATGACGTGTTTGGCAGGGGCTGGATGCTTTTTCCTTGCCGCCATTTTCGCAGCGATATCAGGGAACTGTTTAACGTACAAAGCCTTGGTGTACTGCAGTTCAGGCATGATGAGCCTCTGACAAAGATGGTGAGTGTCGTTGTCCAATCCCGGGCGGATGTTATATCCCTGGATAACCGCTTGGCCGTACTGGAATGGCTTCATTGACAAATCACGTACCTGAGCTGGATCCACAGCCCCGCCCCCTAAAAGGCAGGTTTTCTCCAGTACTGCCCTTCTCGCTCTGAGAAGCTCCACTTCCTCTTGGAGCTTAGCACGCCCTAGCGATGTATCTATCCGCCTCCAGAAGCTAGCGTTAAAGTGCTGGTAGAGTCGCCAATCCAACGAGCTCCACTTCTTCACCTGCTCGGTCATTTCCGCACTCAGCGATTTGCGCGCTTTCTCGCTTCGGCTGTTCAAGCGGAATGACACAACGTCGTCCAGGGTCCAGCAGAGGGCATGTCTGAGCAACACCATGGACTCGTCGAAGTACTCCGAGATCAGGATGAGGTGGAATTCACTCTCTACGGCGGAAATCAGAGCCACGGCTCGTTCATCCAGTTCCGCTTCGCTGGACAGTGGCGAGTTGTTGAAGCCGAAATCGAACGTCAGGATGTTACAAGCGTAATGGTTACCAGGCACAGCAGCATTGTAAGAACGGCCTTCGTCGAGCAGAAAGTCCTTGAGGGTCTTGAAATTGTGGAATGCTGGGATTGCTTTGTAGTACGTGAAGATGGACTCCATCATGGACACCGGATTGCGCAGGATAGAGAAATAAAATGTGTCCAAGGGCATGACCTTTCTCACCTGAGAGACAGATATTTATACATTTAATATATTACACACTATTCATCACTAATATCAGTCCAAAAACATTATGGATTTCTGATGGAAAAAAAAATCACATTTTTGGTAAATGATGAAATATAAAGATTGTGGTTATGCCTGGACCCCAACTAGAGCATAATGGGGTGGATTTTGCGGCAGATTTAGCTGAACTGTCATCCACCATTTTGTTTGTTGTTTAAATCTGAAGTCTGTTTTGTTGATGAGAAGTTCCAGGTACCGAGTATCAGGATCATTGGTTGGGGCTTATTATCTGAAAATTACCTGAACGTGTGTGATCATTTTTACTCTTGACAAGTCTGAAGGTCGATGGAGGACCTAAAACCCTAAATCTGTGATTATAAGGGGTGAGGGTTAGGGATTAGGGTTGTGTAACTGTTGTAGTGTGGCCCAGGAAATTAGTGGAACGAATAGCAAATGAAATGTTAACTTTTATGCGTAACACTAAATTTATAATCTAGTAACATTCCTGGAGTAACCCTGACCTGCACAGGTTGGTTTTTCCCCTCCTGTAACGTTGCCTAAATACAATCTCCAAATTTGCCCCTAGAGGCAGTTACAATTATATTTTGTTCACTGGTCGCAGATTAACATATTGATATATTTTTGGACACAAAATTGTATGCAGTGTTTAAGTCCAGGCTGAAAACATATTTGTTTAATCAAGCCTTTCGTGAATAGTTTTTTTCCTTAGGTAAAGGAGCAGATCTAGAGGTCTCACGGGCATAGTGTGTTGTGGTGAACTGGGATGTCTGGATGCTGTCACCCCCCACCTTCAGGCGTCCACCAAGGTTTGTTGGTGGTGGGGTGGCTGGCCGCCTTGTCCCAGGGAGCCCTCATGTCTGTGTTACCCTCTGGCTCTCCCTTTTAGTTATCCTGTCATAAGCTATTCTTGCCAGAGTACCTGCTTTCACTTACGCAAAGTACATTGTCCTTAACCATTACAGAACAATAAGCATACCTAATGATCGATCGATATCTCTCTCTCTCTCTCTCTCTCTCTCCCTCCCTCCCTCCCCTTCTGTCGAGCTTCATATGATACTCCTGAGATGCCAGTGATCCCGACCCCTTCTGATCTCTGGACCTGCCCGATCCATCCTGATGCCCTACTTCTGGTTGGAGATCTCATCAACTGAAGTCACATGATGCTGCTGAGGATGGCCCCATACGGTGCAGCCTAAAGATCATTGAGTGGTGAAGTTCAACAAGACAGACTTCATATAAAAACTGTAATGAATTTTTCATGGTCTCACAACTGCTATCTGACCGTGTTGTACTGGTACATTTATAGAAGGGATTTATTTATTTATAATTGCACTATCCAGTGTTACCCAGATGAGGATGGGTTCCCTTTTGAGTCTGGTTCCTCTCAAGGTTTCTTCCTTATATCATCTCAGGGAGTTTTTCCTTGCCACCGTCGCCACTGGCTTGCTCATTGGGGATAAATTCATAAATTTAAAATCTATGTCCTGAATTTATACACTTCTGTAAAGCTGCTTTGGGACAATGTCCATTGTTAAAAGCGCTATACAAATAAACTGAACTTGAACAAAATTGTAGTGCAGATAAACAAGGAAAAATGTTTAAAAATCTACTTCCTGTATTTTTCAATAAATATATGATTCATGTGTAAGCTAACTAGCTGTGGAGAACCCAATACAATATGTACTGCTAAATTGCCTGTAATGCTAACTAGCTAACACAAAGTCTTTCTGCTTGGTGGCCATCTTTTTGATTCTCCCGGGGAGTAATTTCCAGTCAGCCTCCTTTCTATTTGCATAAGGAGAGACCAATAGACCAGAACTAGACCAGAATCTGATAAGTGTGGCGACTGGCTCTTTTTACTGAGGGGCGGGACTTGTGTAATACAGCTGCCATGTTGAGTGTTACATAGTGTATGTGGGTTCAATCAGGTGAAAAGACCAAATAATTTTAAAACACTGCCTCATTTGTAAAAATGAGGCATTTTCACATTCAAGCATTCACACATTCTGACCTCAGGCCCTTGGAAGCGCATGTGGTTACACATGATGTGGAACTCGTTAACTCGGCGAGACTTCATGCCCTCGACGAAGTGCGACATGAAGAAGTGCGGATAGTAGAGCTGGCTGTGCATGTACACTGGCAACGCAAAGGTCAAGTTGTGGGTGTCGCCATAGCGATACAGGATGTTGAGGATGGTGCTGCTGGCCGTCTTGTGCGTTTTCAGGAAGACAACATGGTTCTTGGGTTGACACGTGCCATTTCTGTCACTACTCAAAAAGCTAGATGTTTGTTTGACGTCATGTCTCGGACCAGATGATTGAGGTTCTGGAAATCTTTTTGGAAGGTGGTCCTGAGACAAAATTTGGGCTTGTGGTTGTTTTGGGACTTCCCGGTCAACCAGTGATTCGTGATTTGGTGGTAAGATCCTCCCGGAAGTGCTAGCGAGACGTCGAGCTGGAGTGTCCAGATTTTTGCTTGCAGGTTCTGAAACCTGATTCGGGCCCTCGTCTTTTCCATCGCTCCACTGGAAACGGTGGAAGGCCACTTGATTTGAATTAAAGTTCTCCGTGATAGACTGAGCATCTTGCTGTTCAATGAGGAGAGCATTGATCAACTGGTGGTCAGATGGCCTGGTCTTCTTTTTCCTGAGGGAAAGAAAGATTCTTTAAGAAGGAAGAAGAAATACAAAGAGTTTTTTTTGTAAGTCCAGCCAAATTAGATCAAATCTACCAATTTAAAGAGCCAACTAGAACTAAAAACCCAACAGATACAATGACTTGCATACATATTGACCCCCCCTTGACCTTTGCCACAATTTGTAGTGTTAAAACCTGGAACTGAAATCAATGCATGTTAAATGAATTAACTGAACTGAATCATATTGGATCGGACTTGAATTGAATCAGACTGGTGCTGAATTTAACTGTATTGGTGCCGAAATGAATCATATTGGTGCTGAATTAAATCATAGTGGTGCCGAATTGAATGGGTGCCGAATCGAATTGTATTAATGCTGAATCGAATCAAATCATATTAGTGCTGAATCATTTTTTACATTTACATCATTTGGCAGATGCCCTTATCCAGAGCCTTACATTTATCTCATTTATACAACTGAGCAGTTGAGGGTTAAGCGTTAAGCCCAGCAGTGGTAGCTTGGTGGTGCTGGGATTTTAACTCATGACCTTCTGATCAGTAGGGTTAGGGCTGAATTGAATTATATTGGTGCTGAATCGGATCGTGTCAGTGCTGAATTGGATCGTGTCAGTGCTGAATTGAATTATGTTGGTGCTGAATCGGATCGTGTCAGTGCTGAATTGAATTATATTGGTGCTGAATCAAATCGTAATGGTGCTGGATCGAATTGTATTGATGCTGAATCGAGTCAAATCATGTTGGTGTTGAATCGTGTTCTGGACAGTGTTGATGTATGGCTTCTGCTTTACATAGTAAAGCCTTAACTTGCATCTGTGGATGAAGCGGCGAATGGTGCTGACTGACAAAGGTTTACAAAAGTACTCCCGTGTCCCCATGTCTGGATATCCATTAAAGATTCATGATGATTTTTAAGACAGTGACATCTGAGGTATCGGAGATTGAGAAGTGGTTTTCAGCCTTGCCCTTTACGCACCCAGATTTGACTGGATTCCTTGAATCATTTAATTATATTGTGCGCTGTAGAACGTGAAATGCCCAAAATCTTACCGATTTGTCTTTGTGGAATGTTGTTCTCAAAGTGTTGGATCATTCTGTTGGCAGATTGGTGAGCTTCGACCCATCCTTGCTCTTGAAGGACTAGGTCTTTTTTGGAGGCTCCTTATATACTATGATTAGACGATTGCCTCACCTGTTTCACATCACCTTCTTATTTCAACTTGTCACATCGCTATTAGTCCTAAATTGCCCCGTCCCAACTTTTTTATGGAAGCATTTTCCATACTGTCCCAACTTTTTCGGAATTGGGGTTGTAAATGAGATAAATGTAAGTCACTCTGGATAAGGGCGTCAAATGCCATAAATGTAAATTAATCGAATCGTGTTGGTGCTGAATCGAATGCTGACTCCAAGATGACAAAAAAACTAAAAAAAAGTCTTATTAGTATTATATTAGTAATTAAATGCATAGATGTTTAGTGTATTATATTATTAGAACTCACCAAGACTGATGAAGCGTACTCAGTAACTGCAGCGCCACACACAGGACGGTCAAAAACATCAACACGTGCCATGAAAAACGCAGCTGACTGCAAAACACTGCCCTTACACACCTATAACTAACACACACACACACACACACACACACACACACACACAGTCTGCAATTAATAAGAATTTTTTTTCTGTAACTAAGTTAACTACGAGAAAGAAAAATGGAAGAAATTTTTTTTAAAATTATTAACTAAAGAAAAAGAAAGAAAGGTAAATGAATAACAAAAATAGGAAGAAATAAACAAAAGGAAGAAAGAATCGCTCAATTAAACAAAAGAAAAAGAAAAATGAAGAGAAAGAACATATACATAATTAAAATATTTAAAAGAATTATTTATCTAAGAATTATTTAAAATAATTAAACGAAGAAAGGAAATATAAAAAGATGAAAAGAAAGAAAGAAAGGCATACAAATAAATAAAGAACAAAAGAATTATATGAAATAACAGGAGTAAAAAAATGAAAGGTAGAAAAAAGAATGAAAGAAACATGACAAATGAAGAAACAATAGAATGGAATGAAAAGACTGGAAGAACAGACAAAGAGAGAGAAAGCAGAAAAGGACAAGAACAAGAAAGAAAGAGACAAACAAGGAGACAATAAAACGATGAAAAAAAGAAGAAAAGAGCATGAAAGGAAGAGGGAAAGAAAGAAAGGAGAGGTGAAAAAAGTGAAAGAATGGAAGTGTTTTTCCCCTCTTCTTGCAAATCTGCGGTTTTCGTGTCACTTGTTTAAATTTTGTTTTTATTGAGCCCGATTACATCAGCCACACACACACACACACACACACACACACACACACAGGCTCAGAAACCCACACTGCTGCTGAGACAGCTGGTTTTAGACACGTTTCCTGTCTCGCTGGCGAATACGTCAAATATTTCAAATCTACTGCAAATAAACTTCTAAGCAGCAGAAACTTTACTCATGTGAAACTGATAATGATTTCCTCCTCACACAGCCTGCACGCTCCAGACGCTGCGTACGTGACAACAATGAACGCAAAAGGTACGCCCGACTTCATCCTAAATAACAAAATTAATTACTTGATGAATAAATAAATACATAAAACTTTTATAAAATCCTAAAATTCTCAAGTCCAGCTGTTTTTTTTTTTTAAAAATTGATTATTGATTTCTGCTTTTGCTCACAGGGATGGAAAATCCTCAAGTAACTGAACTTCGTTACTAAATGTAAGAATTTATTTGAAGTACGTGACTTTTACTCTTTCTTAATTACATTCCTGAGGAAAACAAATGCACATTTTACTCAAAGTAGTCATTAGTAGTCATCAAGAATAGTTTCAATTCGTCACCTGAGGTAACGGTAACCTTCTCATGCTACGCTATGTAGTTAGCACTATAGCTAGCTGTGTGCGTTTGAAAAAAATTAATAAGTGAAAATCGATCTACCTCAATAAAACGTTTCAGTAGCAAAGACACGTACGAAAATGAGGCGTCTCCTTTGCCTCACTTGAAGGCACGATGAGGCATCTACGCATGATGAAGTAAAATGTTTCTAATTAGCTAACATTAACTAGCTATATTTAATTAAGTTAGCCTGTTTTCTCTTTGCTAACGCCAGGTTAGACTAGCATCAGTTCCAGTAGCTAACAAACTGTCCAGTGAAATTCTAGCTAACGGGGGTTATTTAGATTTAGATCACTTCTGATTAATTAGTTAGCAAACTACAAAGCGTTTGAGCTGCAAACTAACAGGAAGCGAATGCTGTTTTCAGGCAAAACGGTGTTGTAGATAATATACTTTTCACATGAAAACAGGACTAGCTTCATTTCATCTGTTACATCATTTATTTTTTCATGCTGGTAAACTTTTACTTTCACTCGAGTGCATTGTGAAGAGCAACAAAGTCACACCTACGAAGTTAAAGTGGAACCTCAGAGTGTCCCGAGTGTCACTATAGCAGAACACTTCTGGTGTGTTGTAAACGCCGAGAGGGAAATCCTCTCTTACAGGCTTCTGGACAAAAAGGACGGCCAAATAGTTTCTCAAGTTCCCTTAGGAGCCTCATCCAGAACGCCAGACGGGTTTCGTCAGAGTTTCTGCATTTGTTCCAGAGGTTAGAAACATGACCAAATCCAAAACTATGCAAGGAATAAAAAACCTTTGCTGGTCACGTTAACTCTCCAAACTCGCAAAATATCAACCATTCCAGACCTGCTTTAATAAGTTCACATGAAGCGTCCGCTGTTCCAGTCCCTACGAATGAGCTGTTGCTATAGAAACTAGAAACGATAACATTTTCGAACGAGCGCATTAATACAAACCTGTGATTCGACTACTGTCAAGCTGCTGTTCTAGAAAACGAATCAACACCTTCTGGCCAGAATTCAACAGCGCTGTGGTATAACGTAAAACAACTTACATGCACGATATGTTCGTTAAAAATGAATACAAACGCTACATCACGTACAAATAAAATCTACATCGTAAGTAAAACAAAAACAAGAATTCACGTTTCGCCTTACTCTAAATCCAATCTAAATCAAATCTAACATTATAGAAGACCTGATCTGCCAAAACAATTTTTTTTTAAATACTATATTAAAAAAACAAACAAACAAACAAATGGCTTAACCAATAATTTTATAAAAATTGATGGAGAAATTCCAAAAATTATGGTTATATTGTTCATTTTGATTTTAGTTTTTCAAAGTTTTCAATTATTAATATCTACTATTAGCCTATGTTTTACGTTTATGTTTATTTACTGAGTCATTTTGTCTTTTTTTTAATATTGTTATTTATTTATTTCCCCATCCAGACATGTTTTATTCAAACTTTTTGATAAATTTGAATTCATTTAAATTTCATTCAACTAATTAAAATGGTCCCGTCATAATTTTTATAGCTGCAGTTAATGTTGCTTGTTTTGTTTCATTTATTTTTGTTTGTTTTTGTTTTTTCTTTATTCCTGAAGTCCTTTATGTAATTTTATGCTAACGAGCTGACCATGAAACACGTCACAGCGCTCCTTTTAATCCCAATGCTCGATTGATATCCGAGTTCACGGATTGATTCGTGACTGACCGGTTGCTTTGCATGTGTTAGTTGCAGACAGCTCGGGATGTGACTCCTGGCTGACCTGACCGAAGAAAAAATGTCCTCGTCTGGATTAATTACTCATGCTTTTGGCTGACGGTTTGCTCCAGTTTGCTGAACGTGTTACGGAGTCAGAAGTGGCCTTCTTTAAAATCTTACACTTCATGTCCTCTCAGGGATCATAAATCATAAATGCATTATGGGTTTTTTTTTTTGTTTTTTTTGGACTAGGCTCAAAAAACGGTAGCTAATGTAATATAATAACTGATGTTAAGCTGGTTAGCTAGTTAACTACATTAATACAGACACAATCGAGTCTAGAAGAATATTCATAATTAAAGCTGCAAGCAGCATTTTTGGGGGCCAAGCACCCAGACTCAGTGAGCGCTACAGTTGTTGTCCAAGCAATCACAGGAAAGCAGAGCCATAACTTTAGGCAAAAGGATTCAAGAGTGATTTGTAGTTTCACTCATGATGTGTATGTTTTGACCACAGACTCTGACTGCAGGAGGAAAGGTCCAGATGAACAAATGGGAAACTGACGTCATATGATGCGTTAAACTCATCTCGACACAGGGACTTCAGAGATGCCTGGCTTTTAAATTTTGGACCCACAGTTCAAAAGTTATGCATATAAACGTACTTCCAAATTAGGCACAAAAAAGATCCGATGGTGGTGCTACAGCGTTGCCAGCACTTGTCCCAAATTTGGTCAGAATGTTCCTTAGACCCTCCCCAATCAGTGTACCAAATTTTACAACTTTTTACCAGACGGTTCTATGGGCTGCCATAGACAACTTAGCCAGAAGAAGAAGAAGAAGAAAACGTAGAACAACAATATTTTGCTTACTCACCTTCGGTGCTTGGCCCCCTAATAAAAATATTGCACATCGTGTTTGCACCGTCACAAAAAAACAAATCATCACAGCCAAAGTTTTTGTTATGATCTGTAGTGTTTTCTCTTCACATCGCACATAAAAGATACTATTCAAGCCTGGCTAGCGTCTTTAATTTTCGCTACATTTTCGAAGATCATATAATATCGATACTGTGATAAGTTATGTCACAAATTTTCTCAGATATTGTAGGTATCTGGGCATCTTTTCTTTATCATTTAAAAAAAAAAAAATCACTTACAAACTTTGTTCAAATTTCACACTGAAACGTTTAAAACTGTAGTGAAAAAGTATTATTAGAATTCAATTAAAAATCTATTAGTATTTATTATTTTTATTCTTTTCAGTTTAAAGTGATGCAATTTTTTTTTAAAAACATTGATTTCTTTTATTACTTGCTGCTTGTTCTTGGTTAGCAAAAATATATATCGTGATGCATATTGTGTAGAAATGTCTTTGAGGATCTTGATATGAGATTTTGGGTCATAAAGCTACAGCATCTGTAGGGTTTTTACTTTCTCTTGTTGAACGAGAGAAATAAAATTTAAATATTGCTGGTGACCACTAGCTTATTGAGCCTACTTGTCTGCCAGGCAACTATAAATAAAAACAAACAAACATCCCAGACACGTGATATTCTTGCGCTACAGGCTGGTCCACGCCTGTCTCTGTATGATTACTTCAAATCATATTCCAAATAAAAGTGTTAACAGAATTTTACTCATTTGAATCAAATCATTTGAACCGCATGACTCGGCTCACACTTACAGGATATTTATATTCAGTCATATAAATAACGCAGGAGTGTACTTAACATTAAGCAGGCAGGAAAATGGTCCGAGCTGCTGCCAGGAACCTTCCAGCACATTGCTAGGGCTTTTAAAAAATTATTATTATAGGATTTGGATTTTAATTTCTTTGCTAACTTAATTTTCAATTGCTAGTTTTGGGGGGTTTTTTTACTCACTATTTTCGCTTTTTCCTAAGTTACTCAGATTTTAAATTGCCATTTAAGCAAGAACGGTTTTGAACAAAAATTACACAGGAGGGACGACCGGCATCAGTCTTGTGATTGGTCAGGGTGAAGTTACCGTAAGATATTAGACACACCGACTCTCCACAGTCAGGAGGATAGACTGTGGTGCGTTTCATGTAGACGCTGTAAAGTAAGCGTTTATTCAGACTTTGTGCTGCTTAAAGTCTGCACCAGACTAGCGTTAACCTCATTAGAAGACACTCACAGCTTCCCTGCGGCTTTAAAATTCAATCAGAGCAGTTAAATATAGATGTACGTGGGATTTAGTTTAATCCCGGTGCTTGTTTTTGTTTGTTTTTTCTTGACCACAATGAAGTGGACATTTATACTAAATTGTTTGTAGTCAAAGTATTCGGAGGGTGGGGGGAGCTTAAACGGTTTTTCTTCTTGGCTGACTTCTGAGAATTCTACACGAAGTTTGATGTCAGAATCCTGCGATGAGTGGAATGAGATGTCTGACAGGAGAAATCTGTGCTGATGAAACACACACGTCTATAAATATCACTGTTATGGAGATGGATAAACACACTCACACACGTATGCAAACATCAGGAAGGAATAAAAACTCTTTAAGGAAGGTACCCTATGGGCACAGAAACATCTGGAGAGAGGAGTGTGTGCCCAACCTCCAAGATATATATATACACACACACGAACACAAACACACACACACACACACAGGGCATCATGGTAGCACAGTCTACATCCAAACATAGTCTTAACCGATGGTTTGAAGTACGCCTCGGTCCAAAATTACTCGTCTCACTTCCAGGTGCAGAGTTTTAGACCGCGGTGAAAATGAAAGCAGAATGAAATAGAACAGCACTGACACCTAGTACTCACGTGTTCTCGATTCTGATTGGTCAGAAGGGGTTTATTCATGTTCTACTGTATAACAGTAGCTCTGAAAGTAATCAAGGTTCTCGTTCGAATATGTCATTGTTTTTATAGTAACGGAGGGAAGGAGTCTCCAGTATCAGCACTTTGTAACAGTAAGTTTTACAACATCTTCAGGACAAAGGAGTTTACGCTTTGCGGTTTCTTGGGAACACTATAAAGTATAAACGGATAAAATGTTCTCATTAGCAAATGTCTGTGTTATAAGATTATTGATTGTTTTGCAACAACAGCATGTCCACAAGTGTTTTATTCTTTACTTAAAGGTGCATTAGGTAAGATTAGTCACTTAATACACTTTTGCTAAGGCTATGGCTTTTTTTTTTAAAATCATGTTCTACATACTACCTTCCAGGTTATTTGTACAAGTCAGGAATAAAAAAAGAAATAACAAATCGCAACTTAAACAGGTTTGAAAGGACAGTCTGGTTAAAAATTAAATGTCCGCTAACGTCCCTTAAAGTTAGCTTCTTTCGTTGTGTAATGAGGTCATTAGCCACATTTAAAGTCACCCTACATTTGATTGAAAACTATTTTTTAAAATACCATTAGGGGAAATAATTTGAGTGCTCAGACTAGTCAAAATCTATGGAATTATACTTGTGTTACTAGGATTTGGATTGTAATTCCTTGATTGCTGATTGGCTGAAAATGTTAAAACGTATAAGCTGATTTTGGTTTAATTCAACCTTAGACACTATTCAAAGTGCATCACCACAATAAAAGAACACATTTACAAAAACAAAATACCATTAAGCATCAATTATCATTCAATTCAAAATGTTCATTTTAATTTACATTAGAAATATAATATATAATTTATTTTTGTTTTGTCTTTTTACAGCACGAATATCATTCCATTAAAGTGTATTGACCGCAGCGTTCTTTTAGGAAACATGGAGCTTAAAACCTTACTGATAAGCGCCTGTCGGGTTTTATTACGCAAATACGGCACGTGCAAAGCCAGTTCATCAGCCGGGAAAGTGGGCGGGACGTGCGGGAAAGGGGGCGTTCATGATTTGCATATTCATAGAAGGATATTAATTTAGACACTTATGTGGTTTTTTTTGTTTTTTTTGCCGGCACATCAAATATATAATAAATATTATAAATGTATTACAGACAAAAGATGGTTTTCTGAATAAGTTTTGAAAACAAAACTTTTTGTACGAGTCTCTTGGCACTGTACAAACAAATTTGTAAATAAATAAATAAATAAATAAAATTATGTAAAAATCATGAAAGCTTTTGATTTGTAGATATTCCTGTTTTAGATTTATCGTTAGTTTATCATTTCATAGTGTGCAAGAAGAGGTAGAGCTCATAATGAATATTAAAACCCAAATATCGTGATACACCTCAGAAGTATTTTGATACACGTTTGTCTCATAAGTATTTTGTGTCATGATATTCAAGACAACGATATTCTGTTTCATGCCAACTGACTACGGTCCGCTCTGTGGTGCTCCCTTTCCACTGACGGATGAGGTAGAGGGGCGCCAAGACATTGTACAGCGCTATAGTAATTGTACACCTATGAAATGGAATCTATATGGTATGGATGTAGATGATAAAATGGCATGTGTAATGGAAAAGCTCTTAAGGCCACTATAGAAGCGAGGCTCTTACAGCTGCCATTAGCACCATCATTTCTAACACCTCGGAGGCTTCTGGATGCTTGTGTCTTTCGAAGATTTTTTTAAAATGTCAGTATACAGTTTCATCAGATTATTTCCTGGTATCAAATGACTTGAGTTGAATTATTTTGGACTTGGAGCCTTAAAAATAATAATAATAATAATAATAATAATAATAATAATAATAATAATACACAGAATGGTACAAAGAAGCGAGAAGTGAAGCTGGGGCTGATTTCTTTCTAGCCCAGACTGTAGATTCAGTCACAGTCAGTGTGTCAGGTGACACAGAGTGACACACCCCCTAGATTTGTTACTAGACTAGTTAATCACGTGAGCCACACTGTGGTATCCACTGTGTCAATGATTACAGTTTTGTTTTTTATTTAATAACAAAGGAGATGTTGTACATTTTATCTGTTTATACTGTAGTTACATGTAATGTTGTGGAACGTCCACAAAACAAGTTCCAAGTCAACCGTCATTCCCTCAGCAGCCTCTATTTATTTTCTCTCTCTTGAAATTACTAAGAAAAAAAAAACATAGTTTGTCAATGCAAAATGTGATTTCCTGTGGCGGAAACGTTTAGTTACAGCTTTACCTCAGACTGTTACAAAGCACTGACACTGGAGACTCCTTCCATAAACATCTCCTTATAGAAAACTTCACCATATAAACCACTGTATGTTTCTCAGATTATGTGAAGCGTTCACCATGCAAAACCCTGCGTATGTGCTGTTACTATAGAAATGATAACGTTCTGACCGAACAGAATCATTCAGCGGCGCTATGGAATAAAAATGTAGAAAACAGAAAGTCCAAAAGGAGAAATAGAAAAAAAAAGCTTTAAATTCAATACAATTTAATACTTCTTGCAGTCAGGATTTGTAAAATTGCATTCCAGGCAAAAAATTTTTATGGACTCAAAATAATTATAGACCCGTCATGACACCGATCATAATATTTTCTCAGAGAAGATTGCAAGGTTCCATCTCACAAAGCTAAGAAATCTGGTAACAGGACAGGAAACAAATAAGAAAGCAAATGAGTTACATTTGTAAATACAGCGAGAACATTAAAGAAGACCTCAGCATAGTGAAAATATTTCTCTCATAGAGCAAACGAGGACCAAACACGCTTTCATCTGGCCCATAAACCACAGAGGAATGACTGCGATGAACTCAACCCAAGCTGGCTGCCAGACCTCAGAGCCACAGCTCCACCCTAACGAGACCGGATCTCCGCAATGATGTTCGCAGCATTTGGGCCATTTTTAGCCCAGATTCCATGTGGCTGCTTGCAGCTGGGACAAATTTAATTCAGCCGGATTTGACCTGAACTGATCCGCATCTGTACTACAGGTGATATTACGGAAGATGCAAAGTGTGTAAATATTGTCTTAATGAAATTAAATTGGAGTAAATATCCTCATGAGAGCCCTATTTCCTCACATAACCTCTTCTCTATTCAATACTAAAATAAAATCATAACATTATTTAGAATTTATTTCATACATTTATAGTTATTAGTATACATATTTATCAGTTCGAATCAATCATAATTTTGGGTCCTAAAAGGATATAATATCCATCAAAAGAATCAATAATTTTCATGGAAATTATATTTTACCACGATTCGATCAAAATCTTTTTTTAAAAATTGTCCATATTTTCACCTATAACATAAATACTATAATAATAATAAGAATAATAATAAGAATAATAATAATAATAATAATAATAATAATAATAATAATAATAATAATAATAACAAATCATTTTCAACCATTCAACCCTGGGAAATTATTATTATTATTATTATTATTTTAATCTTATGATAGTAAAGATTACTATCTGCTACTGTGGTTATATTTCGAGTTATATTTAAGTTGTTGAACAAGTTGGCGCCTGTCTTGCTTTAATCACGTGTTTCCTGTAGAAATGTGTTCATTAAGATAAAAAAATATGTAAATCTAATCTAACAGTTCTACTAAACAAATATCACGCTGTAACTTTAATGTGTAATGTGTCAATATTTGGACTGTATTCATGAAATGAATCTTGTTATATTATGTTATCATAAGCCATGGCTCACAGTAGCATTAGAGTACATTTTAGCAACTTATATTTGTTACAAGTTAAAATTTAGTAAGGATGTTTTAATATATCGTGCAAATTGAACATGTTTTAAGTAAGAAAGAAACTTTGGTATTTATTCAAAAAGTAGTTTTAGCCGAGTAAAAGTCTCAAAGGGTACTTTAAGGTTCTCAAAGTGGGGTCGGTGATGTAGGCTATCCAGGGGGTCCCTGACTGTATTGTTTTTATGATCAATTAGTATCAAGGGTATTATGGTGACTTTTTAGTTATTGTAATTGCAAGTCTAATCTAAAAAAATAAAATAAAAATAAATAAACAAGTTATAAACTACGTTAACTTCAATCTAACTACAGTTTTCCTAAAAGCAGGAAGTGTTGTTAATGTGATGAGCGTTATTACTTCTACAGCTTGGTGAGTGGAATATTCAGGAATAAAAAGCTCTAATGGCTTGAAGAAATTAATATTTACCTTGTTGTTCTGAACTTTAAAAAAAAATTTTTAATATTTCAAAACACTTTTACTCTGGAAGTTTCAGAAGCCCTGCTTTGAGGTAAAACTTTAGGCTGATGAGGTTCAGCTGACATCAGAATACATATTTTGGAAAGTGGAGCTGAAATTTCAGAACCCTTCACCAAAGCCTTCTTATTTTCATTGAAATAGTAACACACATATCCTAGCAGTTTATGAGTGATCTAATCTCCAGCTAGAAGCTCAGGAGTATAAAACAGTATTCCGAATTAATGAATTTGAACCAGGGACTCACGCGCTCCACGGCGGGATGGATCCCCGGAAAGACGCGTTTCTTTCCCAGAGCGGGCGCTTCAGCCGCGGGAACATGGTGTCGCTGTTTCTGACGCTGACGCTAGACGCGGCTACAGATGCAGACCCACACCCGCCGAGTCCCTGTTAACGACCGATCCGAGCGCTCCGTCTCCCCGACGCCCACACAAACCCACCTTTGACTCCCTGACACCTCTGAGCCGCGAGACTCCGCCCACTGACATCTGATTGGACGAGAGAGAGAGAGAGCGAGAGAGAGAGAGAGAGAGAGAGAGAGAGAGACATGAAATAATATTTGTGCCACCAGGATTTGGATTTAAATATTTAAATTTGATCTTATTGTTTATTACATATTTTGTGTAAATTCCATATCACAACTTAAAGCTGATATCTAACTACATTCCAGTTTAATCACATTTTCGTACAATTTTTGTAATTTCGTACGTTTTTTTTTTTTTTTTTTCTCTCCCCACTTTGTTCACCTGTCAGTTCCCATCCACCAGCCAGCTCTCCGCTATCATACAGCTACCACCAGCTACCAGTCGGGGAGAGGGAAGGCTAAAGGTACTTCACACCAGTCACTGGTTGCCATAGTAACATTTATCAATGGGTGGCACAATTCCACTTTTGCCGCTAAAATTAAACGTTCTGGAGGGAGAGCGTTTGTATATCAAATTCACCACCAGTGTAGACATATACATCATATCATACGAGATGAAGGAGAAGCAGGTGGATCACGGATCACTACTGTCTTCACTCCTATTGGTAGTCACTGTGCCAAGTCGCTCCAAATTTGCATAAAGTTAAACTTTTCTCAACTTTGTCACGTCGCTGGACACGCCCACATCTAGTCACCAACAGTCGCTGTCACTCATGTCGCCGGAAATCGCCAGCTCTCATTAGAAGTGAATAAGATAAGATGTACCATTATTGATCCCCCGTAGGGGAAATTCAAATTCACAGTAGCACAAGTAGCATCAAAGAAAGAAAATAATTCCCATAAATACCTATACAATAGAAATAATAGAAACAATAAAACAGGTTTGTGTGTGTAGAAGAATTGTCCATGATAGCTTTCAGCTTCCCTCTCATCCTCTTATCAGTCACTTCCTCCACCCTGTCCAGTTCCATCCCTACTACAGGGTTGGCCTTCCTCACCAACTTGCTCAGTTTGTTGGCCCCACAAGTCCCAATGCCACCTCCCCAGCACACCACGGCAAAGAAGATAACACTGGAAACCACAGACTGGTAAAACATCCGTAGCAGCCTAGTGCACACATTAAAGGACCTGAGCCTCCTCAAAAAAGAACATCCTGCTCTGTCCTTTCTTATAGAGGGCCTCAGTGTTGTCTGACCAGTTGCACCCCTAGGAACTTGTAGGTGTCCACTATCTCCACTCCCTCCCCTCTTATGGCAAAGGGGTGGGGGGCCTATTGCTGTGCTGGAAGTCCACCACCAGCTGCTTGGTTTTCCCAATGTTGAGCTGGAGGTGGTTGTTGTCGCACCATCTAATAAAGCTTTCAATAAGTTCTCTGTACTCCTCCTCCTTATCACCCTTATCATCTGTGATACAGCCAACAATGGAGGAGTCATCCGAAAACTTCTGAATGGTCTCCGGTCGCTTAGTCGCCGTGAGTCGCTGTACGTATGAATGTACCTTAACACGTGCTTCCTCCAAAACACGTTAAGCCAACCAATCGAACTTCTTCTGCTCATGCTGCGTCAAATGGAGGAAAGAGCTATCTCCACTCTTCCACATACATGACCACACATACAGATTTGAGCTTGCAATCTCCTGACAACCGGCGAACGCTTTTCTGTTACCTCGAATTTTGATTGGCTGAAATGCCAATGAGCAAATATGTGCTTGGGTTGAATACCCAAATTTGTGCACATTCAGAAGTCAGATAACTTGGACTTGAGCGCATATTTCTTGACTGATACTGGCTCCAGTGAGGAGCATTATTAAGTTCAGCACTATTATCTGACAGTTTGATGTAAGGACATTATGCCAAACTGAAATTTAGGTTTCAGCTGTAAATCCACTCAAAAATCTATGGAATGCCATTTGAAGCAAATATTATATACATCAACATGACACCATTCATTTAATTAATAGTATCATCCATGGGTAATGTGTGATGCTGAGTCGTCTGTGTGTGATTCACAGTCATGTACAGAGCATTTCTGAGAGCATAAAAATCTCCAAAATCCAGTCAGCAAGTGTGTCTGTTCATAATCAGATGTGTAGCTTAACACCAGGATAAACACTTCTCTTCCATCACCTGATCCTGAAAGGGTTTGTTTCTGTGTGTCCGTCTATCTGACTTCATCTGTGTGTTTGTGTTTCTGATTCTGTGTCTGTCCACCTTTGTGTTTGTGTGTGTGTGTGTGTGTGTGTGTGTGCGTGTGTGTGCGTGTGTGTCAGCGGAACCTGATGCTGAGAGTCTGGTTGCTTTGCGTTTTCCTGGAGAATAAAGACAACTTTGTGTCATATTAGAGAAAAGAAGAGGAGACAAACTGAAGGAAAGGAAAAAAGAACTATTCAGAGTTCTATCCCTCACCCCCACCACCCCCCACGCACAACACACGCACACACACACACACACACACACACACACACACACACACACACACACACACAGGTTTGTATTACAATCTGACATTAATGGTTAGATTTTGAGAGGCTGTAACACATGAGTAGTTGTAATAGGTGTAAACAGCAGTGTTGTAGTCAGGACCTTTATCAAGCCTTAGTCAAGTCTCTAAAAAGCTACTGAAGTCATGTACAAAGTCTATAAGCCAGAAAGTCGAAAGTCATTTAGTGCTACTCATGTTAAGTTTAAAGCCTGTAAGCACTGTTCAAGTCCAAAGTCTGTAAATTGTATCCAAGTTGAGCCCAAAGTCTCTAAGTTCTATTAGTACTCTAAGTACTATTCAAGCCCAAAGTCTCTAAGTCTCTATTCAAGTCAAGTAGAAAGCACATAAGCTGCTCTTAAAGTCCAGTTTAAAGCCTCTAAGCACTATTTGACTCCAAAGCCCATAAGCCACTACTCAAATCAAGCTCAACATCCCTAAGCTGCTACTCAAGTTGAATCCAAGGTCCCTAAGCCACTATTCAAGTCAAGTCCAAAGTCCCAGAACCACTACTCACATGGAGTCCAATGTCTGTAAGCCACTTCTCAAGTCCAAGATCCCTACGACACTACTCAAGTCAAGTCCAAAGTCCCAGAACCACTACTCACATGGAGTCCAATGTCTGTAAGCCACTTCTCAAGTCCAAGATCCCTACGACACTACTCAAGTCAAGTCCAAAGTCCCAGAACCACTACTCACATGGAGTCCAAGGTCTGTAAGCCACTTCTCAAGTCCAAGGTCCCAAAATCACTACTCAAGTGGAGTCCAAGGTCCCTAAGCCGCTACTTAAGTGGAGTCCAAGGTCCCTAAGCCTTACTGCAGTAGTGTTTACAAAGTATATAATAAAAATCTCCTCCAAAAGACAGTTCATATGTGTACAGTTGCCTCTGTGGCTTGAATTCTGGAAAAAGAAAAAAAAAAGTGGTCAAAAGACTGTGAATGGTTTTGTGTTTTCATTCCAATGTTGTTGAGTAGTGCTGCATATTTCGTTCAACTGCTCATTTGCACAACTTTAAAAGTCATGTAAAAATAATATAAGGAATGGAAATACACACTCATACACACACAGGAAGATTGCAGTCCAGTTCCACTGAAACATCGACCACTAAAAGCAAAACAAACTGTCAGCAACCTCTCTCTCTCTCTCTCTCTCTCTCTCTCTCTCTCTCTCTCTCTCGCTACACACACACACACAATCATACTGACTGGTTGTCCGGTTCTCATTCATAGCCACATAAGTATGAGATTTCTGAGAAAACTATCCTTCCCAGCTGCTAGCTTCTACTCACTGTTAGGCTTGTTAGCACTCTTAGCCTAGCAACAAACTGTTTTCACTATCTGTGAGTATTCTGGCTTACTTAGCTGCCAGCCTTTGCTAGCTGAGAGTAATAGTTAGCTGTCTTAGCCTTTAACTAAGTGCCGGTGGGAAAAAGTGCCAGTGCCCCCTTTTTTGACATGTTTCAACAGTTGCCAGTTTTAGCAAAAAGTATTTTTAAAGCGCTAAGCTGCTCTTCAAGCATGCTCTAGCTACATTTAATAGAAAAGACAATTAAGAAAATAAAATCAATTCAATTATTCACATTTAAAAAAAAACTAAAAAAAAACTAATAGGTTAAAGGTATTGGATGAACTATGAAGTTAGCCTGACCGAGGCAGTTAAAATACCATATTATTAAAATATTAAAACATACTAGGCAGTTGCTGAGTGGTTGCTAAGCAGTTGCTAGGCTATCCAGGTGGTTTATAGGGTGTTGCTAGCTGGTTGCTATGTTATCCCAGGTGGTAGAGATTTTTGCTATAGTGTCCCATGTGGTTGCTAGAGCATTGATAGGTGGTTGCTATGTTATCAAAGGTGGTCGCTAAGGTGTTTCAATGCCCAAAAATAGCCAAAATTTCACAATTCACAATAAGCATTAGTGAAGATGGGTTAAAGTAGCTAGTACTGTGCTTTTAATGTGTGGGAAAACACACAAAAAGTGTGTGTGTGTGTGTGTGTGTGTGTCTGTGTTTTCATGGTCAAATCACACACAAGCCAGATAACCAAGGGCAAATGTGGACCTTGATTTATATTTGTGCTGATAAATCTGTGTATTGTTCTCATGCTTGTTTTCTTCTCTCAATTCATTTTCACACTCTGTAATCTTTATTTAATTTTCAGGATTTTTTTCCCCCCCGCACCGATTTTATCTTGTATGTGCCAGTAAACTCTCCGATAGCTGAGCAAGCAAATCCGGGCAACACCGTTTCGCACAGAAGTGCCAGACGGCATTGTGTTACTCACTAATAAGTATTACAACCTTATATGTGCTTGAGTGTGTCACATGATGAACAGATACACACTGCACACACACTTGAACTACAGCTGTATTCATCCAGGAGTTGTAATAAGTGAAGCGTTGAAAGTGTAATAGTTTGTAGCAGCTCATACTTAGCTAAAGAAACAGAAATGGTGAAGTTAATTCTGCCATACATATATATATGTGTGTGTGTGTGTGTGTGTGTGTGTGTGTGTGTGTGTGTGTGTGTGTGTGTGTGTGTGTGTGTGTGTGTGTGTGTGTGTGTGTGTGTGTATTCACTCATAACTGATCTGAATATTTTAATATTTCATTTGAGGCAAGATTTGAGGCCCTGGGAGGCTTGAGCATTAATCCAGGTGTGTGTGTGTGTGTGTGTGTGTGTGTGTGTGGCTAAAACATTAAATAATTCAGAACGTCATTAAAGTTTCATATTGAGATCTTCCTGAAACCAGAGACCACAATTTCACTATCATTCTTTCAGTCTCGCTTTCTATATGTGGGTCTGTCTCACACACACACACACACACACACACACACCCACCCACACACACACACACACACACACACACACACACTCTCTCTCTCTCTCTCTCTCTCTCTCTAGCTCATGCTTCCCATCTCTCTCTTAATCTGTCTATCTCTCTTAGTCTCTCTTCTCCCTCTCTGCTCCATGTTCACTCTCGTTTGTCTCTTACACAGTTAAATCCTTTTGCTGTTGCATGGAAAAACTGTGTGTGTGTGTGTGTGTGTGTGTGTGTGTGTGTGTGTGTGTGTGTGTGTGTGTGTGTGTGTGTGTGTGTGTGTGTGTACATTCCTGGCCTAGAACAGCAGCAATCACTCAATTACAGAGTGAGAGCATCTGGATGTGATGGAGGGCAGACGAAAATACTAAGATACTAAATCTCTCTCTCTTTCTCTCTCTCTCTCTCTTCTGTGATGATCTATTTAATTTTCTGGCTAATTCCTGATGCTTCATCCTGCGTTTCATTTCTTCAATCCCTTACTTGTCTCCATCTGTCTGTCTGTCTGTCTGTCTGCGTGTCTCTCTATTTTTCTCCCACATTTCTTTACGGCATCTTTATTTACTCTGTCTCACTGCTGTTCAGCGTTGGAATGCAAGTGCAAAGTGCACACACACACACACACACACACACACACACACACACACACACAGAGTGACAGATGAATACAAAGTAGTGAAGGAAAGAGAAAGAAAGAAAGAGAAAGGGAGGTTAGGAGAGACACAGCAACACTGTTTCTGACACTGTGTGTGTGTGTGTGTGTGTGTGTGTGTGTGTGTGTGTGTGTGTGTGTGTGTGTGTCGCTGTATATATGGCGAAGCCAAAACATTTCATTATAATAACATTTCATTAACAGTGCATGACATCACACACACACACACACACACACACACACACACACACACACACACACACACACCTCTAAAAAAGGATTTGTAATTTTTATTTGTCTAGACAACTCAAATACAGAGGAGACACTAGAGGAACAAACCAAGCAGGGCCTTCAGTCAGAACGATGGACGTCAGTAAGCAACATTTATTTAAACTTATACACCTGTATTAGGGATGAAACATTCTGTGTTGTGTGGTTACAGGAAAATAATCAACAATGAGGTGTTGTGATGAAGTGGAGTTCCTGTTGGTTGGTAAAATGTTTTGTTCCTCTTAAATGTTTTGTTCCTCTTAAAATGTTTTGTTCCACAACATTTAATGTCCCATTCTCACTCACATTATAGCAGCTTTAAACTGTTGGATGCAAGTGCAGATGTAATTTAACAAGTAAGCACCCTGTCTCTCACATCGCAACAACCAAGACTTTACCCACAACCTGTTTTGTCTCACTCTTTTGTTTCACAAGAACGACACTAGTAATAACAAAATTTTCACTGTGGTAAAAGAATCATCCATTTTTAAACCAGTGTGACTGTCCGTAAAAAGGTTTGTTGGTGTGTGTTGGGGCAGTGTGAACATGACAGTCGTGTTTCCCAACATTCTAAATCCAACGGCCAACTTTTAAAAGTTGGTGATTGTCGGCGTTGCTCGGCGTCTGTTTGTGCAGTGTAAACTGGGCTTTAGGGAACACCAGTGTTTGGCTAACACACCTAGTTTCCAAGTTTTCCTGTGTTTGCTAGTTCGTTCTCCGAGTTCTCTTTGTGTTCCAGAATTTTCTGGTTCCAGCTTGTGATTGAGAGCATGGAGCTACATGCCTGCTGGTACATCCACAATAAACACACTCCATGAATGTGATCAGGCTGGGTGGGTCCTCCAATTAGATTAAATGTTGCCACTGGACTCATCACTGGGCCAAAGTAAAGCCTTCACACAGTAAATATAATGTGTCAAAGTCAAAGTCGCAGTTTGAGTTGGTTCACATTAGCAGTGTTTACGTGCAGTGGAGCTTGCGTGTTCTCGCCGTGCTTTGGGGGTTTTCATCTGGGTACTCTGGTTTCCTCCGCCAGTCCAAAGACATGCGTTGTAGGCTGACTGGCATCTCCAAATTGTCTGTAGTGTGCGAATGTGCCCTGCGATGAGTTGTCATCCCGTCCAGGGTGTCCCCCACCTTGAGGGTGTCCTCCCGAGTTCCCTGGGATAGGCTCCAGGCTGCACTGTGACCCTGTGTAGGATAAGCGGTATGGAAAATGGAAGGATGGATGGAGTTTAGACTGAATGCCTGAAAATGGAGTAAATTTATCCGAGTTGATGTAAATTGTTGCACGTAAATGTAGCCACTGAATTGGTTGTGAATTAAGCAGATTTTGGGCTGAAAACAAATCAGTTCATCTGGCAAAGTGACAAACTGCTTTCAATGGTAATTTTTCTTTTTTCTTTCATGAGTAAACCGTGAGGGAAAAGTGAATTATATTGACATGCTTTCAAGCAGAAAAAAGACAACTTGTATTGGCTTTACCTTCTTGTCAGCTTCTTCTGTTCACCAGTGCTCCAAATCCAGCTCCATTAAAGTGTCTCTCTTTCTCTCTCTCTCTCTCACACACACACGTACACGTACACACACACACACACACACACTACTCCCTCTGTGTGTGACCTGATTTCACAGTAACAGTAGAACTATCCAGAAACAAAATGTGCCTTTGTGTCAGTGTGTGAGAGCTTTCCTCATTCGATCGGAAATTTACACACACACTGCTGGTTTGCCTGATTTACCAGACAGAGCATGGATTAGAGAATTAGTGTAATACGAGTAAACTGGACTTTAGTTTGAGTTAGTATGTGTGTTAGGTCAGCATCTTCTGCTTCTCTAAGTGGGTATAGCTACACTATGTGAAGCATAGCCAGGGGGTCTGTGATATTTTTATTTGGGATATATACACTGGGAAAAGTAGACCTGTATTTAAAAACCTTCTACAAGTGTAATCATAAGGACACTGATGCTCATAATGATCACCCTTTCAACACAGCTAGTGAGTCATAATCGCACTGGTGTCACCCAGGAGTTCCCTTTTGAGTCTGGTTCCTCTCAAGGTTCCTATCTCATGTCGTCTCAGGAAGATATTTCTTGCCTCTGGTTTGCTCATTAAGGATCTAAATCTTCATCTGGATTATAGCGTTATATAAATAAAATTTAATTGAATTGAATATGAAAACATTGGACATTTCATGCATCAATTACCACAACTGGCACATATTTCTAAGTAATCTTTAAAAAAAAAAATCCTCAAACCTCCCAATCCTCATTTGGTAAACATGGTCATCTGTGAAACATGGTGGAGGTAGTGTCATGGCTTGGGCTTGCATGGCTGCTTCTGGAACAGGCTCACTAATCTTAATTTATGATGGAACTCATGATGGTAACAGCAGAATGAATTCAGAAGATAACAGGAACATTTTGTCTGCCAATTTACAGAGAAATGCATCCAAATTAATTGGGAGGAACTTCATCATGCAGCAAGTCAATGATCCAAAACACACTGCCAACTCAACAAAGGACTTCATCAGAGGGGGAAAGTGGAAGGTTTTAGACTGGCCAAGTCAATCACCAGACCTTAACCCAATTGAGCAGCATTTCACCTCCTGAAGAGGAGACTGAAGGGAGAAACCCCCCGAAACAACTGAAAGAGGCTGTGATAAAATCCTGGAAAAGCAACACAAAAGATGAAACCAACAGTTTGGTGATGTCAATGAGTCACAGGCTTGATGCAGTTATTGCATTTTGGAACACAACAGTGATTAGTGGAAACACAAATACATCAAGGACAAAAACATTCATGCAAAAAGCAACAATGTTAATGTGGAACATAAAACGCTAAGACAGAACACAACACTGCAAAATGTTACTGCAGAAATCAACAAAGGTAATGTGGAACGCAACAACGTTCAGGTGGAACATACAGTGACATTAATGCGCAACGTAATGTTAATGAGGAACACCACAAAATTAAGGCAAAAACTCAATAACATTAAAGCAGAACAAAAACATGTTCAGGCAGAACACAATAACGTTAAAGTGGAACATAACGTTAAGGTACAACACAATGTTATTGGGGAACACAACAACATTAAGGCAAAAACACAACAATGTTTAGGCAGAACAGAAACTTGTTAAGGCAGAACACAACATCAAATTAAGCAGGAACACGACAACATTAATACGGAACACAACAAGGTTCATGTGGAACGCAACAGCGTTAAGACAAAACACAAACACATCGAGGCAGGACAAAGCAACATTAAAGTGGAACACAACAACATTAAAATGGAACACAACAACATTAAAATGGAACACAACAACATTAAAGCAAAATGCAACAACATTAAAGTGGAACACAACAACATTAAAGTGGAACACAACAACATTAAAATGGAACACAACAACATTAAAGCAAAATGCAACAACATTAAAGTGGAACACAACAACATTAAAATGGAACACAACAACATTAAAATGGAACACAACAACATTAAAGCAAAATGCAACAACATTAAAGTGGAACACAACAACATTAAAGCAAAATACAACAACATTAAAGTGGAACACAACAACATTAAAGTGGAACACAACAACATTAAAGTGGAACACAACAACATTAAAATGGAACACAACAACATTAAAGCAAAATGCAACAACATTAAAGTGGAACACAACAACATTAAAATGGAACACAACAACATTAAAATGGAACACAACAACATTAAAGTGGAACACAACAACATTAAAGTGGAACACAACAACATTAAAGTGGAACACAACAACATTAAAATGGAACACAACAACATTAAAGCAAAATGCAACAACATTAAAGTGGAACACAACAACATTAAAATGGAACACAACAACATTAAAGTGGAACACAACAACATTAAAGCAAAATGCAACAACATTAAAGTGGAACACAACAACATTAAAGCAAAATACAACAACATTAAAGTGGAACACAACAACATTAAAGTGGAACACAACAACATTAAAATGGAACACAACAACATTAAAGCAAAATGCAACAACATTAAAGTGGAACCCAACAACATTAAAATGGAACACAACAACATTAAAGTGGAACACAACAACATTAAAGTGGAACACAACAACATTAAAGTGGAACACAACAACATTAAAATGGAACACAACAACATTAAAGCAAAATGCAACAACATTAAAGTGGAACACAACAACATTAAAATGGAACACAACAACATTAAAGCAAAATGCAACAACATTAAAGTGGAACACAACAACATTAAAGTGGAACACAACAACATTAAAGCAAAATGCAACAACATTAAAGTGGAACACAACAACATTAAAGCAAAATGCAACAACATTAAAGTGGAACACAACAACATTAAAGTTGAACACAACAACATTAAAGCAAAATGCAACAACATTAAAGTGGAACACAACAACATTAAAGTGGAACACAAAAAAATTAAAACAAAATGCAACAATAGACAATAAAAACAGACACATTTCCCCGTCCATTTAACTCCACATTCCATCTTAAATCGCATACTTATGTACTCCTCTAGACCATTATTAAGTACTAACAATAACCTATTATACTCAGAGTTTTAAAAACCTTTCATGTAGCCTTCAGACGTACCCAAAGGTCTGATTTACACACCAGTCTTCTAGATTTTTAAGATTAGTAAATACTTTGAAGCGAAACAGAGCTTATCAGCCTGATTAACATCAGTGTGTAACATTAGTTTAACTTGTTGGTAACTCAGAATAAACATTCATTTGTGGACAGTTCACATTACCAGTACCTGACTCTTCCCTTTCGTCATTTAGATAAAATTCCTTTAGACCTCAATTATAAATGATCTTATTATCTTATTCAGCTTAATGCAGAAGAATTACATTTTAACACGTCAAGTTAACTGATTTGCGTGTGATTGGTGCCCTCTGGTGGACAACAGATGATATTTTACTTTTGTTTTTGTTTTTTTCCCTAGCCACCAGATGGCGCCATTTCCTCACAAATACGTTACCTCAATTATTTTTGGTCACCTACAAAGAAAAGAAAAACATTTTCAGACCACAAAAACAATAAGCATGTAATGAAAATAATTTCTAGGCCAAATACACAAACGTATCAGCAATACATCACACCAGCAATGTGGGATTTTCAGGCAGAAGTCACATTCATTTGGAGGGTGGCGATGAGGATGGAGGTTTGTTTACGGTTCTAAGATTTGTCTGAGTAATTTATCTACAGTATCTACAGTATACAATAAATACAAATATGGTTTTAAATACCCCAACCCTAACCCTAGTGTGTGAGTGTGTGTGATGCCACCTGCGATGGGTTGGCACCCCGTCCACGGTGTCCCCCGCCTTGTGCCCTGAGTTCCCTGTAAATTGTTATTATTTTGATTAAAGATCTTTTTTTTTTTCATTTAGTATAATAACTAATTTTTTTCATAAGATAATAACAATTTACACTGTCATCCTGTTCAAAAGTTTACACCCCCCTGGCTCTTAATGTATCGTGTTGTCTTCTTGAGCATCAGTGAATGTTTGCACCTTTTGTAATAGTGTACATGTGTACGAGTCCCTCAGTTGTGTGAAAAGATGAATCTCAACATCATATAGCTGCTGTTGGAAATGGGTCAAATATACAGAAGATCAAAGGACCTGGAGGATTTTTCTGAAGAACAGAGGGCAGTTTAACTGCTCAGGACAAACAAGGGACTCAATACAATACTATACAAAACATAAAAACAGTCATTGATCATCCAGGTAACAACACACAGTATTGAGAATCAAGCGTATATCAACTTTTGAACTGGTTCATTTGTGTACATTCAGTTATTATTGTGTCTTGGAGTATAATTAGACTATAATTAGAGTTTCAATGTTCGAATATGAAATAATGTTGTTCCTCAAAGCCGCTGATTTTGCAAAATGTGAAGAATGTGAGATTTTGATTGACGTCTTGGCATTCCTCTGACCTTTGACCCTTTGCTCTCACCCATGACAAAAAGCCAGCTGAGACCTGTGATTGCCGATTGCGAAACTTCCTCTCTCTCCCGCTCTCTCGCTCTCTCTCTCTCTCTCTCTCTCCTCCAGTGATTTGACCTCGGAGAGATGCGTGACCTCTGACCCCGATCCACAGACCAATCCGAGCTCGGCTTGAATTCGGAAAGCCAATCGGTGTGCAGGGTCTGCAAACGGAGTAATATTACATTACCTGAGGCAGAATGTGACATCAGAAGACGGGAATTAATAAAATAATGCTGACGAGTTTGTGCATTGACACACCACACACACACTCACATGCACACACACACACACACACACACACACACACACACACACACACACACACACACACAGTCTGTCAACGATGGACAACATGAAGACACAAAACAAATACTGAAATTCCAAGACTTTCAAGCAACAGCTGTCCCCTTTGACACACACACACACACACACACACACACACACACACACACACACACACACACACACTCACACACACACTCACACACACACACTTTTAGCCTCTAGGTGTTTCTTTCCTTTCTTTCTCTGTCTCTTTCTCAAGCACTCCTAATTGGCCACACACTGAGTAATGTGACCAATGGGCTGCTGTGCTGGCGTTCCTGTGTGTGCCTGTGTCGGTATGTGTGTGTGTGTGTGCATGTCTGTGTGTGTGTGTGTGTGTGTGTGTGTGTGTGTGTGTGTGTGTGTGTGTGTGTGAGTGTGCTCAGGAGCTGATCAGGGTATCTCAGGCTCCCCGTGTCCTGTACAGAAGAGTTTTTGGACTCTGACTCTAACTCGCCGAGTTACACTTGGACCTACAATTCTACAAACGTTTAGACTTTCGACTCGTGGGACAAAAGACAGACGAGCATCCAGAGGAGACCAGTGAGGTGAGAGACACCATATCTCTATACATATACAGTGGTCGAGGAGTCCTTATGTCAAAATAGAAATAACTTTATAAAATATGAAGTACTGAGAAACTTACATTTGTGTACTAGTGTACCAAAACAAAATGGTAAGAAATTGAAAGTATATGAGTATGCTATAAAATTGTAATAAAATGAATCCTTTTTAGAAAAAAAAGTACTAATAATTCAGATAGTTAAGTAAATCTCCATTAAATTATGTGAAATAAAGTTGAACTGCTTATAAAAGTACAGAGAACTCAAAAATGCTTATGAATCTTCTTTACATGTAGGAAGAGAAAGGTCTTGCAATTGTAACTCACTAAAATGAAAGAAAACGTAAGAATGTTATAAATGTTCCAAAAAAAATTGAAGCAGATCTGAAAATTTCAAAGCTGGAGTACTTAAAAGTAAAAAAACAAATAACAATAAAGCTGTAGTAATCAAAACTTTGTACAATACAGTACAATACAGTAAAATATTGTCTAGTAGAAAAAAGTGCATTATAGTAAAAAATAAATAAATAAATACATACATACATAAATAATGATAATAATAATAATAATAATAATAATAATAATAATAATAATAATAATAATAATAATAATAATAAAGATAAATACCTAGAAATTTAAGTAGGTCTGATTGAAAAAGTTGTCCTGTTAAATCATGAGCCTGTGTTCACATGTATATTTTGTTATCTACTCGTATTTTTGTTTATATTTGATTTTTGAAATCTATAACAATGAAACAAAACCTTTAAAGAACAAATGAAACTTTTCAAATTTGTAAAATGACATTTTTCCAAATGCTTTTGTAAAATGTAATGAAGTAAATGTAATAACGAAATGTAATCACTCACTTTAATCTACTACTAAGTTCAATGTTCAAGTACTTAAACATACAAATAAATATCAATATTACACACCAGTGTTAATGTAAACACTCAAATGCGCATTAATATACATCTTGAACTTAACATTAAGTTGAATATTAAGTTAAAAGCCCATGTTTTGTTCCTGTAGTTCGCTTGAAGTGTAAATGTTCTAACTAAATCAAACTAACCAACTAAACCAACGACAGAAATGTAGTGAAATGTCAAGAAGCTTTATGAAAACGTGTAAGATTTCAGTTGAGTAGTGCTTAAGAAGCAATATCATCCCCAAAAAAACTGAATAAAAAAGTTCAATTTATATTGGAATTAAGTATCAACATAAGAATGAATGTTACATCCTGAATAGTTATCAATATAAGTTTAATTTTATAGCAATATTTTATAGAAAATAATGGAACCCTGCCAGCCAATCGAGAGCTAGTATTTTCCCTAACCATGGTTTCCATCCTCCATGGGCGATTGTTATGTTAAATCAGTCTGAGTTTGTAATATACAGTACATCCACCACTCTTTTAAACTGGCACGAGTTCAATGTTGCTGTTTTTTTTGTCGAGAAGCGTACACGTGTTTAGTTACATATTAAGATTTAATAGAGTGTGAGTTGATGGGTTTCCCCACTTGCAGTTCACTCAGGTGTTAAATGCGCAGTTTATTGAGCTGAACCAAAATAATGACGTGTGTTAGCTAAATATAGTGTTTCTGGAAGGAAAGCGGGTGGAGGAAGTGTCAATAATGGAATCAGGAAATGGAATCAGGAAAAAAAATGACACAAAAATCTATAAAACAAACATTCAAGAATTGATAAAGTCTCAGAAAAGATAGTGTAAGTAAATAAATATTGAAACTCTTCCAAAACTGTAGTAAAAAATATGACACATATGAACATATGACACAAGTTTATGTAGGTAAATGTACTAATACTGTATACACAGTATATATATATATATATATATATATATATATATATAAATTTTAAAAGAATACTATGATAATATTTTACTTAAAAACAGTAAATACTAATCCTACCTGCTTTCCTTTTTCTTTGTATTTGCATTTTTTTTTCCAAACATGAAACCGGTGAGACTAGAGATTCTGGTTTTTAAGCTCAAGTTAAATTTGGACTTGTTTCAAACATGTCTGGAACATCCTGTTTCTGTGGAACACCGTATCCCCCGAACTAAAGGTGTGGATTAATTTTCTAGTACAGCAGTTCTGACAGTAGTTAGTTCTTGCTGTAATTCTCGCCGTGATTCTGTAATTACTGCATATTAACGTGCTTGTTTTGTCTACGTTATCATTTCTATTGTAACAGCTCGTATAATAATACACTGAGGAAGAAAATGTTGTTGTTTAACAAAGAAAAACATTGCTCTGGTGCAGCTTTCTGTCGGAATATGTTTATTTGAATAATTTACGGAAGGAGTCTCCAGTGTCAGAAGCACAAGTACAGCTGTGTCTCTTTCTTATTGTTGTTGTTGTTGTTATTTTGGACCCGTTTGAAAGTGTCACTTGTGTAATATCGACATGTTCGTTCATCTTTACTAACCTGGTCATTTCAGAATAAATATCACGCTACAATCTACAAATGAGCCAAATGAGCCGACTCACTGAAAACGTCTGTAGCCGTACAGTGTTTCAGTGGGTACTTCAGGAGCTGTGGGTAGGAATGAATTAATGAAATTACAAAATATGAAATGGTTTATAAAAACTTTATAAAGTTTTGTAGCAAATTACATATGGCAAAATTGTACAGTGCTGTTGGTGAATTAAATAAAGAGCGTACCTTGTTACAATACTTTTTCCTCAAATTTAATTTCACATAAATACTCAGTATTATGTTTTGCACTCAGGGACTGTTTAGTTTAACACTATCCGACTATTCACGTATTCGGCTCAATTTTTAAACGTGTACAATCGTAATCCGGCTACTCATTGGAAACTTTTGAGCGTTTTCGCTCCTGATTTTTCCGCCAGCAGAACACATTAGGTTGAAGTTGTGCTTGTTTTTGAGTTCGTTTTGAGACGTGGCTTTTATCAAGCCATTCAAGTGACCAGTCCAACAGACTAATACATATAAGAACACAATAATACAGTAAATATAATGAGTTGGATAATGGTGGGTTCATTTTCTCCACTGAAAACTGCAAAAATGAAAAAAAAAAACCTTCACTCTCAGAAATAAAGGAACTTTTCCTTACCTTGTCACTGGAGTAGTATCATTAAGGGGACATGTTTTCTAGTTTTCCAGTTTTTAAGTATATTTTACCTGGAAACCTATTTTTTAAGATACATAATTTGACCTTGACATGCACATTCTCAGGGAAACGATATATACTATAGGTATAAACCCCCTACATGTCTTCTTGGTGGTACCAAACCAGTGACAAGAAAAGTGTATTGGCAAACAAGGTATTTATCCAACAAGTATCATCAAAGATGCCTTCAAAATAATGAAATTAAATGTTTCTACATTTTTTTCAAAAAATGCCGTAAAGAGCAGTAAATAGTAGTGAATGAAACAAAGTCAATATTTGATGTGACAAAAAAGTAAAAAAATAAAAATAAAAATAGTAGTCTCCAGTACAATTAGTGCAGTTTTATAAGGAAATGAGCTGGTAAGTTTTATTGAGCATCTTGCAGAACCAGACACAGTTCTTCTGGACACTTTGACTTTCGCACTCGCTTCTTATTTTTGCAGAAAAACCCAGCAGCCTTCATTGTGTTTTTGTCTGAAAAGTGTCTCTTACGTAATATGCTGCTTTCTTTAATGACATACAAACATTTTTCTGTAACATTTAATTTTGTGCCAGAAATCTAAATCTAGTACTGTACGTTGAAAGCGTAAGAGTTATTTTATTAGTAGCAGTCAAGTGGTGATTAATTAACCGATTAATTGTGATTGTAGTGTGAAAGTTGTCAGTGTGTAAATTGTTATCGATAATCGTGTAATACATGTAAAGATGCATTTTCAGATTCATAGCTTCAGGTCACATTTGCAGATCTGATTAAGGACTAAATCCCATTAAGGACTATCTGATTAAGGACTAAATCCTGTTGTTACGTTTAAGTGTAAAACGCCTCCATATCTGCAGATAAGGGAACGGCTGTCTTTCCTACGCTACAGTAACTAATCACTTTTGATAAATGCGTTACGAAGATCAGTAAGTAGATCAGTCAGTATTGACCACTATTGTGTGTTTAAAAGAGCACCTACAGGAGCGACTTTTCAGACTAAAGGTGAAAATGCGTGTGTGGTGTGTTGCCTAGAATTTTAGAACTTTACTCCAATTCATTTTATAATATGAGGTTTATATGCTGGTCTGTATATTTTACTGTTGACACTTTAAGTTATTGTCACCCTGCACTTCATTCAGGCAAAGTCTCCCTACGTATACATCATTTCAGGGCCATATTTGGGTTCTGGTCTTCCATTCTGAACACATGCATCATTCGTAACTTGAATATCCTACAGGTTTACTGTATATGCATATCTCATTTTCTTCAAATGATATCAAATCCATCTCATAAACTGTGATAAGAGTTCAAACTTTAGACTAAAGTGGTCTAATGTAATGCGGATATTTTGCAATGTGATCTGGAAGTTGAAATGTCTCCATGTGTTAAAAAAAATCAAATAAAATAGTCTGAATAATAATATTAATACTACTACTACTACTACTACTACCACTAATAATAATAATAATAATAATAATAGCAGTAACATGAAGCAATAATCGTCATGGTACAGCAATGTAAATGTAAATTTTTTTCATGTAATTGTTAGAATATATTCTGTGTGTGTGTGTGTGTGAGTGTGTGTGTGTGTGTGTGTGTGTGTGTGTGTGTGTGTGTGTGTGTGTACACTCTCTATATTTTTAAAGAGTGTATAGAAAGAGTTTATAGAAATTCTCACTTGGCCAGAGGAAAGAAATTTCCTCATGACTGACCACACACACACACACACACACACACACACACACACACACACACACACACACACACCACCTACGACAAACCACTCATCCCCAGGGCAAACATTCTGCTTATGTTTTTGTGTGTGTGTGTGTGTGTGTGTGTGTGTGTGTGTGTGTGTGTGTGTGTGTGTGTGTGTGACACTCACATGGTCTGCTGAAAGACAATGACCTCTGTGTGTGCAATAAGTGGTACAGTAACTTGAATTGACTCCTTTGTAGATGAGCTTTTCAAACCAATACTGGAACACACACACACACATATAAAACTACACACACAGCTAAGTCAAATAGACACCTGCAGCCTAAAGATTCCATTCACACTCAGTAACAGCCATAATAGTGAATCGGTGACTAAACAACACACACACACACACACACACACACACACACACACACACACA
>CM042546.1:20495309-20520309 GCA_023630585.1 Cranoglanis bouderius
AAATTGGGACAGAGGCAAAATAAGACTAAAATGTTTATAGAATATTCAAGTCACACCATTTTGGAGGATCAGGTTAATTGGTAACAGGGGAGGGTATCAGGATTGGGTATAAAAGGAGCATCCACCAAAAGCTCAGTCTTTGCAAGCAAGGATGGGCCGTGGCTCACCACTTTGTGCCAAACTTTGTGAGAGAATTGTCAGTCAGTTCAAAAAGAACATTGCTCAACGCATGATTGCAAAGAATTTAGGTCTTTCACCATCTACAGTGCATAATATTGTGAAAAGATTCATGGAATCCGGAGAAATCTCATTGCGTAAAGGGCAAGGCCAGAAACCACTGCTGAATGTGCGTGACCTTCGAGCCCTCAGGCGGCATTGCCTGAGAAATCATCATGCTACTGTGATAAATATAACCACATGGGCTCGGGAGTACTTCGGGGAAAACCGCTGTCACTTAACACAGTCCATCGCTGCATCCAGAAATGCAATCCGAAGCTCTATTACGCAAGGAGGAAGCCACACATCGACTCTATGCAGAAACGCCGGCGAGTTATCTGGGCCCGAGCTCATCTCAGATGGACTGAAAGGCAGTGGAAACGTGTGCTGTGGTCAGATGAGTCCACGTTTCAGCTTGTTTTCGGGAAAAACGGATGTCGAGTTCTCCGTGCCAAAGATAAAAAAGACCAACCAGACTGTTATTAGCAAAAGGTGCAAAAGCCAGTTTCTGTGATGGTATGGGGGTGCATCAGTGCCCACGGCATGGGTGACTTGCATATGTGTGAAGGTACCATTGATGCGGAGGCATATATTGGGATTTTAGAGAGACATATGCTGCCATCAAGGCAACGTCTTTTCTGAGGAAGTCCATGGTTATTTCAGCAGGACAATGCCAGGACTCATTCTGCACATGCTACAACAGCGTGGCTTCGTAGACACAAAGTGCGTGTGCTTGACTGGCCTGCCAGCAGTCCAGATCTGTCTCCTATGGCGCATCATGAAGAGAAGAATCAGACAATGGCGACCAAGGACTGTTGAGCAGCTGAAGTCTTGTATCAAGCAAGAATGGGCAAAAATTCCACTTGCAAAACTGCAACAATTAGTATCCTCAGTTCCCAAACTATTAAAAAGTGTAATTAAAATGAAGGGTGATGTAACACAGCAGTAAACATGCCTCTGTCCCAACTTTTTTTGAGTGTGTTGAAGGCATCAAATTCTAAATTTGTTTATATTTACAAAATACAATTAAGTTGGTCAGTGAAAACATTGAATATCTTTTCTTTGTACTTTTGTCAGTTAATTAAAGTTTCAAGAGACTTGACAAATCACAGATTTTTGTTTTTACTGCATTTTAGAAAAAAATCCCAACTTTACTGGAAATGGGGTTAATATGTTATACTATACTATACTATACTGGTTATACTGTAATAACCTATTCTATATTAAACTGGTTATACTGTAGTATACTATACTGGTTATACTATACCATGCTGGTTGTATTACACTGTACTATATTGGTTATGCTATAATGTTTATGCTGGCCATACAATACAATACTGGTTATATTACACTATACTATACTATACTGTTTATACTGGTTATACTATATTAAACTATTCTATATTAAACTGGTTATACTATACTGGTGTAGATGGTGTTATATGACATTGATGTCGTCCAGGTACTGTGGTATACTGAGAACCGTGGTACCGGTTTAACCCGGTTCAGTTTGTAGTATAGTTACACACTCTGTTTGATTTGCATGCAGCATTGTTGTTACTTTAGAGTTCTTTATATCGAGTGATTAATGGCTTTGCTTGTTCACACACACACACACACACACACACACACACACACACACACACACACACACACACACACACACACACACACACACACACACACACACACACACACACATTGCCATAGGTATTGCCTCCATAAGATGCATCATGGGATCTTCACCTTAAGCAAACACACACACACACACACACACACACACACACACACACACACACACATCTCTCTCTCTCTCTCTCTGTCTCTCTCTCTCTCTCTGTCCGGCTGTCAGTTAAATTCAGCGTAACATTACTGGCCAAAGCATCCATAACAAAACAGAGACACTTTCCGTCTGTCTCTCTATCTGTCTGCCGTTTGTCTGTTCACTCTATTCCTGTCTCACTCTCTCGAATTCTGTCTCACTCCGGTCTTTCAGATAAAAAACACAGCTTTCAGTACAAATCACTTCTGCATTGTTACACACCAATGTCCCAATTATTGTAGAGAAAAGGGATTAAACTTTACACAAGCACACACTCACATGCATGCACGCACACACACAAACACACACACACACACACACACACACACACACACACACACACACACACACACACACACACACACACTAAAACATTACTAATTAAATCACCTGCCGAGTACAGCAGCTCAAAACCGTCTCTCTCTCTCTCTCTCTCTCTCTCTCTCTCTCTCTCTCTCTCTCTCTCTCTCTGTGTCTCTTCTTTTCAGGAAAATGAATTTAGCTATATTCTATCATGCATTAACTAAATTTCCCAGAATGCAGCAGAACAGGACTGATTGCTGACACGTTAAAGTTCACCTGAAGAATGAGTGTTCTTTGTTTTTTCCAGACTTTAGCACTCATCAGACTCTACTGTAATGTGATAAAAATGTTACAGTGGTACATTTATTATACATTATTATAATAGTAAGTGTGTCACGTTAGTACAATATGAAAAGTGTGTACATAATGGGGGGGAAGGTTGAGATAATATCCTGGGAAAATGCCAATACTGTGATTTTAATATTATGTAATGATTAAGTATTTACATTATATTTAGTAATTATAATGTGAAAATATTTCTTATTTAATGTAAACTGTTAGTACAATTTTTTTTTTTTTTTTTTAAAAACTTAGAATTTATGAAATTCATATAATATAACGCAAGCAGTATAGTGGGGGGGGAAATCTAGTTATTATGTTAAAAATGCTTAATTAATATAATATGCAAAATAATATGGAAAAAGGTTAATATAATGGAAGAATGCTAATAATATTAATGTTAATATAATGTGAAAAACTGCCAAAAAATGATATAAATGGTAAATTATGGTATAAATGGTATCAACATATAAGATATTATAATTAAATTTACATAATGCAAACATAATAAAACATTAGTAATTGAATGTGCAAAATGTGTACAATTTTTTATTTTATTTTTTTTTTTTTCAGTTACGCAGCTTTTTCCATTTTTGAAGAATGGTTCCTTTCAACAAGTCGAGTTTATACACAATACGTATTTTAGCAATTTCTGACACCCTCGTGTCATCAGTGTCATCTTGTTTGAACATGTAAAGCTTTGAGCAGATACGGTGGTGCTGAACACTGTGACACTCTGAGTTTATTGTTATAACTCTTTAATTTGCCAAAGCCCTTTTATATGGTGATAGAGGAAAAAAAGCTTTTTGCTCACACCTGTAGGTGTGAAATGTTGCAGAAATGATTGGAAGTGAAGTCTCACAGCAGAACATGGTGAAAATGAGCAGGGTCAGGGTACTGAAGAATGTGTTTTCAATGAAAAACTCTTTATGCCGGTCCTAGATTTTTCGCCTGAGACGAAACAACAAAGTCCATCCATCGATTTTCCATCTATGGAGCCTGGCGCTTATCCCAGGGAACTCGGGGCACAAGGCCTTGGATGAGGTGCCAAGCCATCGCGGGGGACAATCGCACATGCATTCACACACCCATTCAACCTACAGTGCATGTCTTTTTGACTGGGGGAGGAAACCCCCAAAGCACAGGGAGACCATGCAAACTCCTTGCAAACCAAGGTGAGGGCGGAATTCAAACTCCCAACCCCGTCCACCGAGTACTCACAACTACCCTCTGCAGCTTGGTCCTTTACTTTACCGGCAGACCACAGTCAGTCCAAATCGGCAACCGCACCTCCAGCATATGGACTGTAAGCATAGGGACCCCCCAGGCCTGTGTATGAAGTCCTAAGCTCTAGACTATCTTCACATATGACTGTGTTGCCTTCCAGAACCACACCAGCATCATCGAATTCACAAATGATACTACAGTCATTGGACTGATCACTGGGGGTGAGTCTGTATAGAGACAGCGTATGGAAGAAAGGTGGCTCATCTGCTGGCATGGTTCCAGAACAACAATAACTGGAGAGGTGGAGAGGATGAACACCTTCAAATTCCTCTGTGTTCCCATCAACGAAGGTCCTGCAACACAACACACCTCATAAGGAAGTCCCAGCAACATCTTCCTGAAAAGGCTAAAGAAATTTGGCATGCCTGCCCAGGAACTTCTACAGAGATACCATCAAGAGCATTCTTACCAGCAGCTTCACAGTCTGGTTTGGAAGCTGCTCTGCTCTTCAGCGAGAGGTTGGAACTGCTCAAACTATCGCAAGAGCACCCTAAACATCACTGGAGGACATTTACAACACCAGGGTCACCATAATATATCATTATGGATTGACAGGTCATCAGGCTTGTCACACACTGCCATTCCCACCAGCACATACAACTGATTCAGTCCAGTGAGGTGCTGGGCTTAATTCCCTTCACACACACACACACACACACACACACACACACACACACATCAAAATCTGTCCAGAATACAATTTAATTAATTCTGTTCAGAGATTTCAATCGCTAAAATATGGCTTTATCTTGATTGACCTGTGCAGCTCTTTGAAGAATATGTTTGAAAAATAATTCTGAATCAGACTTTTGCACCATGTGTATTAGACAAACTTGTCGACCTTGTTTTCTTGAATTTTTCAGGTCCAAATCATCATCTTCATCACCCCCTACCCTCCCCGTTGGCATGGCAACCAGCAGCTCATCATCATCGCTAATGAAAACCAAACCTCAGCAGCAGAGATTGGTCAGCAAGGATGGGCGGAGTCTTATGCGCAGCCCTGCCTCCGGTATACGGGAAACATGGATCGGGGCGTTTAAGGACATGTGGGGGGCGTGGCTTTCCTTGCGTTGGCGTTGGGTGGTGTTGGCATTCTGTGGTTCCTTCCTCCTCCACTGGCTTCTCTTTGCTGTACTGTGGTATGTCTTGGCGCGTGCCAATGGTGATTTGGATGTCGACCATGACAACCCACCGCCCGGGCATATACTGTGCGTCAAATATGTCACAGGATTCACTGCTGCCTTCTCGTTCGCCCTGGAGACCCAGCTGACCATCGGATATGGGACCATGTACCCCAACGCCGATTGCCCCACCGCGATTGCCCTTCTTGCCCTGCAGATGCTGCTGGGGCTCATGCTTGAGGCCTTCATCACTGGTACCGCTTTTTCAAATTATATTCTACAAACAAGATTGAATCATTTTGATTTTTTTCAGTGTTATGTTGCTTTTTATGATTGTTGGATGGTTCTCTTTGCAACGTCATACTTTGCTTTTAATTTTTTTACAATAGAAAGTCACTGTTGTAATAAGGTTAATATCCAAAATGAACTTCTTTTTAGGTGAGTATCAGAGTAAAATTATATAACTTGTATTTAAACTAGATCTGAAAATAAGAAAATATTTTGTTCATCAAATTTTTATTTCATCCAACATTCAGCTCACACAACCAATGTTATTTTTTGTAAAAGCTAGGTCAACCAAATAGCTAAGATGGGGTGTTAAATTTATATGTATTGAAAAATGCTTGTTTATGGACATTTAAAATACATTTTAAGTATTAATGTTTGCATAAATTATGAAGGGAAAACCAGTTTATTTAGCTAACTTTGCATTTCTGGATGATTGAAAGTGTTAAATATTAAGAAAAACCTCTAGGTATTGAATGACTGTACATGCACTGTAACTTATTTAAACATTACAGCTAGCTTATAACCCGCAAAACCAATATAAACAAAAACCATGCACGGATTCTGTGTAAATTAGTTAATCAGAGACTTTTCTCAGTGACTCAGCATCTTTGGCAGAAAACATTTTAGCTTAAACTGTGGCTCACAGTGTTGTACATTATGTGCAACAAGCAAAACTTTTTTATTTAAATTAAGACAATAGATGTGTCGAGTTTTACAAAACATATCAATATAATCCAATTCGATTTTATTTATACAGCACTTTTAACAATAGACATTGTCCCAAAGCAGCTTTACAGAACCCCATATTCCAGTTCTTGGCTGACAGGAGTGGAACCCGATGTGGTGTTCTGCTGTTATAGCCCATCGGCCTCAAGGTTCGACGTGTTGTGCATTCTGAGATGCTTTTCTGCTCATCACGGTTGCAAAAAGTGGTTGTTTAAGCTCCCGTAGCCTTCCAGTCAGCTCAAACCAGGCAGGCCATTCTCCTCTGACCTCTCTTGAATGCGTTTCTGCCTGCAGAACTACTGTGTACTGGATGTTTTTTGTTTATCGCACCATTCTGTGTCCAGCAAAATTCCAGCGGACTTCTGAAATATTCAAGTCCCAGAGCTCACATTTTCTCCCATTCTCATGTCTGATGTGAATATTACTTGACCTTGACCTTTATCTCTGCATGATTTTATGCATTGCACTGCTGCCATGTGATTGGCTGATAGGATAATTGCTTGAATGATCAGGTGTATAGGTGTTCCTATTAAAAATTGTTTTTAAAAAATAAAATTTTCACCCCTTTCTTTATTTTTCTTTTCTCTCTCAGGTGCATTTGTGGCTAAATTCTCTCGTCCACAGAAGCGCTGCAGTGGAATCTTGTTCAGCCCTAAAGCCGTGGTGTGTGAAGTCGAAGGTCAACGTTGCCTAATGTTCCGCGTGTGTAACCTGCTCTCTAGGCCGCTGGTTGATGTGTGTGTGAGCGCTGTGCTCTATGAGGAAAAGGACGATCACACAATCCGCCAAACTGCTCTGGATTTCCTGTTGGACGGCTTGGGCTCGCGACCTTGCCCCCTCTTTCTGTCACCTTTGACCTTTCTACACCCCTTGACCCCAGACAGCCCGCTGAATCGTGCCATGCCACCTTCAGGCCAGTTGCAGTTCGAGCTGGTTGTGTTTCTTTCCGCTTCCCAGGAGGGCACTGGATCCGCCTACCACAAGAGGACGTCCTACTTGGCTGACGAGATCCAATATGGCCGCCATTTCACCAAGGCGGTCCTGCACGGGGAGCGGCGGAACAGCACTCAGGCCATGCGCTATTTCGACACACACATTTGCCCACTTATGGGACCCAACACGTACAGCAACTCTCGGGACAAGGAGTGTGTGGTACAGGTCAACGGCGATGGTAACGATGCAATGGAATAGCTGTGTATGTGTGTGTGTGTGTGTGAGTGTGTGTGTGTGTGTGTCCTTCATTTTTCCTCATCCACTCTGTGTACATGAAAGGACATTTCACTTGAGAACAACAATCACATAACTCTTTACACTTCATTCCATTAATGCTAATCACTACCTATAACTTGGTCAGATGCTAATCGCTAGCTAGTACCAGTCTAGTTGCTAATCACTAGCCAGAATCTGACTGGATCCTAATCAAATTTCAAAACATCAATTTCGAAAAACTTTTATTTCACTCAATGGAGTTACTCTATACTAACTGACAGACAATAAATTGCTAGGAGGAACCAACTGGATGCTAATCAAGAGCATGGAAGCAACTGGGCACCAAATACAAGCTAAATCCTACCTAGCTAATCATTTACGGCTTTTCATAATTGTCTTCCTGAATAATGGTGATGACTGTCTTCGATTTTTTATTTTTAACACATCATAAAGATACACAGCGAAACCACTAGCATTTTATTCAAACACCACAGTCTGATTCCTCAGATCTACCCCCTACATCAGCCAGAAACGATACTATTTTGCGTTTTCACGTCTCCAAAATGCCCAGGTCAACTTTGAAAATAAGCTCCTTCATGGAATCGAGATTCAGAATGGAGAGAAAACTGTATATTTCACCTTCAAGGACTGGATTTGAGCAACACTGTTCTTCTGAATCCACATCACACCATCCGGACTTGAAAACGAAGGAATAGCATGAAACGGGGATGAACATTTACTGAAAAATGTGAAGTTTTGAGAATTAACGATCATAAGTGATGATTTTAGAGTACACTGCTGATAGCTAAACAATACTACTGCTTACAGGCTAGGTGCCAGGTGATTGTGGTACCAATTAGCAAAGTAGCATTAAAATATTAAAGCTTGGAAACATGCAGAATTACATTAGCTAGCCACTTGAGGGAATGGGATCACTGGGCTTTTTTGTTGTTGTTGTTTGATTTTGTTTATTTTTGTAAAATTCGAACAAAACCTAAGCAACATGCTTAGCTCTGTTAGCTTTGGGTTCAATTCTTTCTAAAAGTAAATAATTATACACAACACTAAGTGCTAATATACAGTGCTATTATTAAAATATAAGCTAAGAACATTGTAGTGAATTTTATTTTATTTTTTTCCCCATTTACTCAAGTGGCAAAGCCTGGAAAGTTTGCTTTGGTTTGAAACCAAAGTCACATGAGATATGTTTTCCCACATGAAGGACGAGCAATTAATGGAACACCTGCACATAGATCTGCATGATTATACTGATAGTCGCACACTGTATATTGTTTTTTTCCTATTAAAACCTAGATAACACTCTGCATTATTAAAGTACTTATCTTCTCTGAGTCTTTGCTCTGAAGGAGTTTTATGAGCAGAGGTAAATCATTAGAGTGTTATTTTCTTTTTCCTCTTTAAGTAATCAATCTAATATATACTGTAAATCAGAAATCAGAGATTTTTATATCAGTATTGGTTACGTGTGTACAACCACATGATCCCAAAGGTCTTTTTTTTTCTTTCATACCAAATTGAAGACATTTTTTAAACACTGACTACTGTTTGTACATTAAACTGTGTGGAATGGCCTATGAAAGACGTACCATCATTTTGTAACATATGACATGAAAGATTAATTAAATAATATTCTTTAAAATATTATTTGATTTTGTCCCCATTCGCTGTCCGTAAGACACTACAAAGATACATGTACAAATAACAAAGGTATATGTAGCATGATCAGTCATGATTTGCCATCATCCATGTCAGGTCAGCTCATTGTAATGTTTCCCAACAGCATCATGCAGTTCTGTCCTCAGTGGCCTTCCATGACACACCACAGCAGTGATGGGCAAACTATGGCTTCAACCAGTTTTAACCCAGTTGTTAAGGTCAAAAGGAAGTTAAACGTTATAACTGTTATAACATGATATAAGTGATGTGTGATAAGCACGATGTGTCATTGTTAATCAATAAAAAAACAAATTGCTGTTTTGGGCAAATCACTGTGGTATAAGAGACACTTTGGGACACAATGTTTTAGGGAAAACAATCCATTTTGAAGTGGTAACATTGATTATTTTCGTACAACACCAGTGATTTATTCTTTAATTCTAAATTTCTATCAAAGCATGAGGGGGGAAATAGAAAGAGAGAAAGAAAATCTAAACTTTGTCCTTATTGGCTTTCCATAAGGCCACTCACGTAATTAGCAGTTAGCTGAGAAATATCGTGTTTTAAAAGTCATGTATTCATATGTATAAGATCTACACGTTACACACAAGTACCTTTGTGTTATAATTCATTATGCTGACTCAGTGTGATCTGTACAAGTGTCAGTTTTTGTCCCAAAACAATGCCTTAATAAGGGTTATTCAGTCTTTCCATTTCTCAAATGGGCGCCATAACTCCCTTAAAAAGCTTTAAACACTTTACTTCAGGAGTGTGTTAAGGACACTTGAATCACTATATTAATACCTGAATGACGTGCTGGAACCACTGAGAGTTTAAGTGTTAAACACCAGACATTTTTGCTCAACATTTGGAGCATGCGAGACGTTTTCAAAATGGCTAAGGCTGTGAGCAAGAATAGCAGATTAAAAACTTCAGGGCGGCCATTTTGAGTTGTAAAATGGGCACTTGTTCCTGTTGAGGATGTTCTAGCTCAGTGACGTGAGGTAACGTGAGGAGATATTTCTTTTACACTTATTTCACACTGTTACGGTCCTACAAACATCAAGGAATGAGATTTAATAACAAAGTGTTTACTGTATTTGTGGTATTTGTTTTGTTCCTTGGTGGCCCATCATTCAGGACCAGGTGACTTGTATATACAGTGGGTACGTCTCAATCAGCTCCCTAGCTGGTGAATCAGTATATCACATACACAAGCTTAGGCACTGGTAAGGACCCTGGCTCACTACACTTTGGGACATTGATGACTCAAATTCCGGCGACATGACTACGTACTTGCGTTGTAAAACGTCACAACTGGCATTTATCAAAAGCAAGCAGGACCGATATCTTTCTGACATTATGTCATATAAATTTGTTAGCTTAATCACATACGGTTCTGTCACGGTACTTCAAACAGGATCGTAGGCTAGCTAGGGGATTTTTAAAAAACCATTAAACACTATAAACACACCATAGAACGTCAAACAAAGTTAAAAATCGCTAATGTAAGTAATCATTTGAGAGCTACAACAACGATAACAAGCTACTTACATTTGTAGACGAAGTTGGCTGAGAGGCTTCAGAAAATATGACGTCATTTCCAGTAAGGGAACATAGTGAGCATCGATGCTTCCTGGTTTTTGTGGTGCATTGTGGGATTTTTTTTAGGGAGCAAACGTTCCAGTGCACTGGAAGGATTTAGCGATTGAGGTAGCCCTTAAAATGGCCAAAACCCTGATCAGTGCCCTGACTACTGAATTAGGGAGCTGATCGAGACGTACCCAGTGTTTTAAAAGCCGTATATAATCATTTATAAGTCTTGTAAATACAGATCAATCCGCTACTCTGCATAATTCGCTTTGTTTACTCCATGTTACTTTGGTGTAATATTAAATAATAATTATTGTTAATAATAAATATTAAACATTAATTAAATATGGTACTTGTCTTATGTATTATTTGGCTCAATACTGCCACCTTGTGGCAGGAAAGTAACTTACCATTACAAGTACTCTTAAAGGTGCATTAGGTAGGATTTGTGGAGGGGGAAAAAGGTCTCTAGAGGTTACATGCGTGGAGCTAAATAACATTAGAATGTTTTGGGTTTTTTTTTTTTTTTTTTTTTTACTCATTAAGCCTGCCTACATTTCCAGCCATATAAACAAAGCTCCGTCCCAAAAGCTTACTAGAGTTATCATTAGCAAGGGATGTCATGGCATCTATTTCAAGCGCATTCTGATATTCAGCTGAACTGAGAGCCAAGTTTTGACTCTGTAAACCTGCAGTGATTTATGAGGATGTGATGGGGTGATGGGGCGTTGGGGGTGTGTCTATAAAATGACAGACAGGAGGCCACTTCCAAATACAAACAAACATTCCAGACCGGAGGACAGGTTTCCAAACTGCGCTTTTTTCAGCTACGTAATACACTTGTTATGAGATAATGGCTTAAACTATTGTTGTTGTTTTTTTTAAGCATTTCAACATAATTTTCCAATTATTTGTATTAGTAAGAAATGAAAGATCTTGACTAATGCACCTTTAATGGGGGTTTGTGAATTGATTATTGTGTGTGTGTGTGTGTGTGTACGTGCATGTGGTGCAACCATACTTGAGTACATTTAAACATTCTGAAGTTTTCACTCATTTAATAATGGATTTTTATTATTAATGGAATTCAACACATATGCTAATGTAAAAAAAACATTCAAATTAAGATTAAAAAATTAAATTACAATAAGTAAAAGATGGTCATGATTAAAAAAAAGAAAAAACTAGAAACAACTTTTTTTTTTTTTAAATCATAGTGACCACATATTTCCCTTCATTTCGAAATCTGATTGTTATGATGTCGCTCATCATGCGGCTCATTGTGTAAATATTTATACATTACACCTGTATATATATTTATATATATTTATTACTCATTAATATTGTTATTTACTAAATTCTTCTCTTATATTAAACATTATTTCAAAAAATAGAGCTAGTCAGAATAAAATAGGAAGCTCACACGGTTAAAGCTGTGTGTGTGTGTGTGTGTGTGTGTGTGTGTGTGTCAGCTACTTTAGCTACAGTTACAGTGAGGCTTTTCAGCTGTGCTTCTGTATTCATCAGTAGGAGGTACACTGTGTGTGTGTGTGTGTGTGTGTGTTCAGGAGCAGAATGCGGATTGCAGCTCTTTGAAGGCGGCCCGTCGTTGTTTCCTCTCCTCCTCCATCCTCTGCTTCTCCTCCTTCTCCTCCCGAAGCTCCGCCTCAAACTTACTGCGTACTGACAGCACCTGAGCCTGTAACACATCACACACACACACACACACACACACACTTCACATTACATACACTGCATATACCACAAACTATATAACACATATTACACATTATATATACACACCCTCCCAAAAGATGAGGTTTTCACTCTACTGCCATTAGATGGAGACACACACACACACATTATATGAAACCTCGCCTATGAGAACACACGCACTCATTCGCACTCATTCACACACACACACACACACACACACACACACACACACCACACCACCACCACCACCACCACCAGAGGGAGGCAGATGGTTGGACTGAATATCAGTGAATCATCACTTGAGGTCAAGGGACACAGGAAACAACTCTCAAACACACTCTCTCATTACACAAACACACGCGCACGTGCACACACACCCCCACCTTGGCCTCAAAGAAGTCACGTGCTCCCTTCACGCCCTCGTTGGACACATTGATCTCTGACAGACGAGCCAGCGCCATAAGAGGGTCGTCATCCTGCAGCTCCCCCGCTGCTGCTCTCCTAAAGATCAGGAGGAACTGAGAGAGAGAGATTAATAAATGTAAACATTTTCATTCATCGTTGATGAATTGCTGTAGTATAAGAGGAATAAATCACTAGACAAAATAATCGACTTCAGTGTAGTAACAGTGACTCGGCTTCATCACACCATCCCAATTTTGATGATTTTCCTGTAACAGCATGATACAGTGTGTTTCATTCCTTACGAAAAACCTAAATGTCTATTTTATCTGTAAAAATAAGAACGACTCCGGTGACCTTCAACGATCAGGCAGACAGACAGCAAGAGACGAAGTGAGTCAATTGAGACAGCTTAATTGTGAATGCTGATTTCATGGTGATTGTAGATAAAGAGACTGTGTGTGTGTGTGTGTGTGTGTGTGTGTGTGTGTGTGTGTGTAATCTTATCCATATGGAATGCCTCAGTCACTGGAGAAACTGAGTGACACAACGGAGCCAGTGTGTTCCACACACAGCTGCCCTTATCACCTGTCTGAGTGTGTGTGTGTGTGTGTGTGTGTGTGTGTGTGTGTTGTGTGTGTGGAGGGTGAAAAGGAACGGTGTGTAAATGACTTGTTTTCAAATACACAGTGTTTCGTCTTGTTTGAACTGAACCCTGGTGTGTTCTTTCCCTCGGTGCGGTTCTTTACCCCGTCATCCCCACTAAACTGATCACCAAGCTCAGTGACCAAGGCATCAGGACCTCCATATGCAGTTGGATTCTAGACTTCCTAACCAATAGACCTCATGTGCTCTACCCTCATCCTGAACACTGGCGTCCCACGGGGTTGTGTGCAGAGTCCGCTGCTCTATTCCTCGTTTACCCATGACTGTGTGCCTCTGCACAACTCCAACATTATCATCAAGTATGCAGATGATACCACGCTGGTAGGTCACATCAGCAACAGTGACGAGTCTGCCTACAGCAGGGGTGTCCAATCTTATCTTATCTACAATGGGTTCTTTGGTCTTCTTGAGGGTTGTTGTTCTGCTTCAAGTTCCTGGGTGTTCACATCTCTGAGGATCTGTCCCGGCCCCATAATACTTCAATTCTGGCTAGGAAGGCACAACAGCGTGCTTACTTCCTGAGGAGACTGAAGAAAGTTCACCAGTCTCCCCGGACCTTAATAAGTTTCTATCGCTGCACCATTGAGAGCATCCTGCTCATCCAACTCAGTCACAGTGTGGTATTGCAGCTCCATGGTTTCTGAAAGAAAAGCCCTGCAAAGGGTGGTGAAAACCACCCAACACGTCATTGGTGCCCAGCCACTGAACATCTTAACCACAGTAGATGTCTGTGTAGAGCACGCAGCATCATCAGGGACTCCTCTGATCCCAGAACTGTTCAACCTCCTTCCTTCCAGGAGAAGATACAGGAACATTCGCACCAGAATACAAAACATTGTAAACTAGTTATTTGTATAAATATCATCAATAGTTTATTTACCGCCGGCTCTGTGTTCAGTGTTTGTTTTTTTCGGATTTTTGCTATTTCTATGTCCAATTGTTAAATTTTTGTCTACCTCTTTTTTTCTTTTTTTTTTTTTTAAAGGATCAATGAATAAAAGAGTTTCACGAACACGTTCAGCCAGACACACCCCTCACCCAACGTTTTTTTGCTTTTTGGTTCAGTTAATTATATGCATTGTTAATCTAAACCAAGCCGATTAGCAAACAAACCAAAAGCATCAATTTGGCTTCGACAAATGGACTAAAAGGTGTAAAAGCACCCAAAGATATTCTCCAAATAGCCGACACACACGCACACACACACACACACACACACACCTCTCGGTAGCTGAGCTTGCCATCATAGTCTTCGTCCACCTCACGGATCATGTTCTTCAGGCCGATGTGGGTCTGAGGAGCACCCAGCTTCTCCATCATCATCTTCAACTCCATCAAGTCTATGTAGCCGTCCTTCCCCGAGTCGAATCTATAACACACACACACACAGTTATAATACAACTTCCAGGAAGAGAAGTCCCAAATACTATTATATGTCCATGTCAAATGATTGTTTCATGAAGTAAAATGTGAAGTTAGCTACGTTATATGTAGCTATGGGTTACGCTACGTTCACGCAATCGCATGGCTCGTGTGGTCCGACGTTTCTTCAGTTCCCCGCTCACAACTTTAGTTCCTACTTTCAATTACTGTCTGGAAGAAAAACGTCTAAACGTGGTTTTAATCTTATCTCGTCATCTACGACCTCTCATTAAAATTTTTCTAGAGACATTACAAAGAAAGATAAAGCTTGGAAAGAAGCACATCGGATCGTTGGTACATCAGGCGAGTGTAAGTAGCTTGCTTTGCTAATATGAAGCCTAGCATGTAACATCTTTTTTAAAAAAAAAAAAAAATAAAAAAAAAAAACAGGTCCCACGCTCACAAGAGACAAACTACAAGCAACACGAGCGACTTGTTGCCAGTTAGTGGTTAGTGGTGAAACCCCGCCCACTCGTATCAAATCAGGGTGTATAGTAACTCTAACACACACTCATGTGCATACATACACACACACACACACACACACACACACACACACACACACACACACACACACACACTGTTATACTGCTGATGAAAATAACTGCGCTCAGTGCAACGGTGTGTGTGTGTGTGTGTGTGTGTGTGTGTGTGTGTGAGAGAGAGTGAGAGTGAGAGTGCGTGTGTGTTCTTTCTCATTGTGCTCTTTTGGTTTCCTCTGGTATTTTTAGATACCAAGGATTGGGGCAGTGAGCTGGCCTTCAGTCAAACACACACACACACACACACATCTGTGTAAGCTCATTTTATTGACTTGTGTAACCCTCACATTATCCCCAGTAACAAAAAAAGGAAATCTTTTGGCTTTTTTTTTTTTTTTTTTTTTTTTTTTTTTTATACAAATGCTACGTTTTTTGTAAACAGAAAAAAAATCTTGCTAATCTTAAAGCTAATCACTGGTTCCATAAAAATAGAAAAGCATCAAATGTTGATCAGCGACAGTGATTATCAATCGTCCTGTTGTTTCTGGAGGGAAAGCAGCGCTTCGCTGTAAAGCTAAAATTAGCCAGCTCGCTAGTTTGTTGTTTGTGACTTGATAAGCCACATTATGTTGACTAATCTTTGCAGACTGCTACGTTGTGCTAGCTTGTTACAGAATATGTTTATAATATTACTCAACAACAACATTTAACGCCTCGAAATACCTCGACTGACCAATCAGAATCAGAGAGGGAGAGAGAAAGAAAGAGAGAGCGAAAGAAAGAGGGGTGAAAAGAATAATAAGGGAGGAGAAGGAGGGTGAGGTTGGCATGTCAGCACCCACTGCATGCCAAACGCATTCCAGCACAACACACACACACACAAGCACACACACAAACACACACACACACACACAAACACACACACACACACACACACAAACACACAAACACACACACACACACACACACACACACACACACACACACACACACACACACACACACTTCATAAACATGATGGTACACAAGGGCGAAAGCGACCATGGAAACCCAGAAGCTGTAAAGCAAGGAGGAATCTGGAACAGTGTGTGTGTGTGTGTGTGTGTGTGTGTGTGTGTGTGTGACCTGGTTTCATTTTATCGATGACACAGATTTTCTCTCTGGCTGAAGTGGGTCATCTTAAACATCTTTCTCTCTTCCTTTATCACTCCTTTTTTTCCCCCACTCCATTTTTCCCCTTTTTGTCCCATTTATTTTCTTTTTCTGTCTGTCAGTCCCAGTGAAGGAGGCGTGGCCTCTGTGTCTGTCAGTCCCAGTGAAGGAGGCGTGGCCTCTGTGTCTGTCAGTCCCAGTGAAGGAGGCGTGGCCTCTGTGTCTGTCAGTCCCAGTGAAGGAGGCGTGGCCTCTGTGTCTGTCAGTCCCAGTGAAGGAGGCGTGGCCTCTGTGTCTGTCAGTCCCAGTGAAGGAGGTATGGCCTATACCCTCCTCCACATCCCCAGGCCACACCCATACCCTCCTCCACATGCTCAGGCCACACCCTCCTCCACATGCTCAGGCCACACCCACACCCTCCTCCACATGCTCAGGCCACACCCACACCCTCCTACACTGTAAGTAGAACAAAAACAACTAAAATAGAGAATGCATGGTGGCTTTGTATAAACTCTCTTCATCCCAAGTTGTTTACTTCTGCAGGAGTGTAAAAACATCCCACGCCCACAACTCTGTTATTGCGTCCTGCTGGATCCCAGTGCATACATCTACTGTATACTTCATCACGGTCTTACACTCATACACACACACACACACACACACACACAAAGCTGACATTGTTAGTGCCAGTGGGGATGCAGGACTTCAGCAAAGTGGCCCCTTGTGCTGCTGTAATGAGGCCGAGAGCGAGAGAGTGAGAGAGAGAGAGAGAGAGAGAGAGAGAGAGGGAGGTAGTGCAGCAGCAGAGTTAGGACTCAGTCAGCTCCATTAGTGTGTGATGTCACACCTTTCCTCAAACACACACACACACACACACACACACACACACACACAGGTATCACTGTGCAAAATCATTGCAGGGATTTTAAAGACCACTCTCTTTCTGTGGATCTATCTGTCTGTCTCTCTCTTCCCCCTTTACTGTTTTTCTCTCTCGATCTCTCTCCCTCTCTACTGTTTTTCTGTCTCTCTTTTTTCTATCTGTCTATCTCTCTTCCTCTCTTTACATCTCCATCTTTTTTCCTATCTGTTCATCTCTCTCATGCTACGGTTTCTGTCTCTCTCTTTCTGTACATGTCTTTCTCTCTCTCCACTCTTTACTGTTTCTCTCTTTTTTTTCTATCAGTCTATCTATCTTTCTCCCCCTCTTTACTGTTTCCCTGTCTCGTTTTTTTCTATCTGTCCATCTCTCTCATCCTCTTTCTCTCTCTCTTGCTCTATCCATCTCTCTCATTTAAGGATGACGGATCTCTCTCTCTCTCTCTCTCTCTCTCACACACACACACACACACACACACACACACATTTTCATTCACGGAATTGAATTAATGAATGTGTGAGAATTAGGCCGGACGTGCTCACCTCTTGAACATCTCCTCCATCTGTTTGATCTGTTTGCGCGTGAACTCCTTGAACTCGGTGTACGGGTTGAACACCTTCATCATCTGTCTGGGCCTCGCGCCGCCTCCGTCGATCTCCAGCCTGCGGCTGAGCTTCTCCGCGAGCTCGTTCGAGCACGAGTCCCCGTTAGAGGCGGCCGCGTCCTCGCTCACACCCTCGCACCGCGGCTCGGTGACGGTCCTCGCCGGGCTCATCGCCGGGCTCATTGCCGGACTCTCCGCCGGGCTCTCGGGCCGCTCCGTGGCGTCCAGCCTGCGCTGCAGTTTCCGCGCGAGCTCCTCTGACGCCATCGAGGGGTCCGGTGAAGTGCGGTGCTGCTGTCTTTGCGATCAGCTGTCGGTGACGAGGCTAGGCTCCGCTGCCTCGAGGAGAGAGAGAGAGGAGGGGCGGGGCTGCACGCGGCATCACAGGCCGGTTTATATCGAGATGCTTGCAAGCTGCATGGCTGTGTTGCCAGCTCCATGATTTTTCTGCAGACAAGATTTTGCATATATATATATATATATATATATATATATATATATATATATATATATATATATATATATATATATATATATATAAGGAATAAAACACTTGGTGGGTGATAAGAAAATAATACACCACAGGGTGTTCGTTACCTATAACATCATGTCATGACGTGTTTTATTCCTCTTATACCTCAGCACACACGTGTCAACGATTACAACACTTAATCTATGAAAGAACGATACCTCATGCTTTTTATCCATCTATAGTTACATTTAATGTTAATAAAACAAGTTACTGTTCTCAAGATAAACACTCGTTCCCTCACCTCTTCTCTCTCTCTCTCTCTCTCTCTCTCTCTCTCTCTCTCTCCAATCTCTTGACGTTAATACAACAAACAAAAAAAACGCAAAGCATAAACACCTCTGTCCTGAAGACTTACTGACTCTTACAAAGTGCTGGCACTGGAGACTCCTTCCGAAATATTCTTACAGAAATCTACACCATATCGATGACACGTGTTTCTTTGTTAAGTAACATCACATTTTAAAAAATTTGTTTATTATGAAACTTAGATTATGTGGCACGTCCACCATACATATCCCTGTGAATGAGCTGTTACTATAGAAACCTGTCGGAGCTGCTATTATAGAAAACACATATAAAGTTAACTGTATTTTTATTTAACTGTTTGATTGTATTAATTTATGGGTCAATGAAATTATATCTTAATTCACATAGTTGCAACCATACTGAGCTTTCTCAATGGATATTGCAGCTTTATGCAACAAAAAAACATCAACAAGGTCAATAATAAGGCAGAACATTGATTAACAGCTTCATAAAGGATGTAAATTAGTTGTCTTTTAACTCAATTGATCCCATCAGCCAGAAGTGTAAATGGATTTTGATCTGAGTTTTGTTTGTTTGTTTGTTTTTTCCCCCTAAAGGCAAGTGAAAATTCAATTATACGTTAAGTGATTGGTTACATTTTATGTGGTCATAGATAATAACCAGATCCAAGCACAAAACATATATGTACATACATAAACATCTCTTTCAGAGCTCTAATTCAGACACAGCTGACACATTTGGTAGCCTACATATAGAATATTTTAAGAGTCTATTATTTTATTATGATTATTTTATTAAGATTCTAGTTTACTGCCACGTTTGTGTTATTCTTGAGTTAAAGAAAAAGAAAAAGAACACATTGAAAACTATAATAGAGATGATGCGTTGGCCGGGAATCGAACCCGGGTCAACTGCTTGGAAGGCAGCTATGCTCACCACTATACCACCAACGCTTGAATGAGAAAGATAAAGCCGTCAATTAAGACAGTATTCAATTTATACTTGGTCCAGTTTACAAAGCAGCTAACAAATCTCAAATTACACTATATATAATAACTAAATGCTTCGTTGCTTATTCTGAGTTAGCCTACAAATAGACTTTGTTCACGCTTCAGGGTTTCCGAATGCGGAAGAGCCGTTAGTTGTGTAAAATGACTTCCGGTCAAAACAACAATGGCTGAAGCAACATCGAGGTGTCACTGTAGCGTCCCTCATTGCTCAAATAATAAGCAGCGACAACCATATTTGAGTTTTCATGCATTTCCCCGTGACGACTATGAGAGAAAGAAGTGGATGAATGCTATTCGACGCGTACAAGGTCCTTCGTACGGTTCTCAGAGGTAGCACATTTGTTTCTAGCCGGCACTTCACCGACGCTGATTACAATTTTCAGTGGTCACTGAATGTCCATCATAGAGCTTTGAAGAGGATGCAGAGAGGAAAGGCGGTTGGTCCTGATGACATACCAGTGGAGGTATGCAAGTGTCTAGGAGAGATGGCAGTAGAGTTTTTAACTAGGTTGTTCAACGAGGTCTTAGAGAGTGAGAGGATGCCTGAGGAATGGAGGAGAAGTGTTTTGGTGCCGATTTTTAAGAACAAGGGAGATGTGCAGAGTTGTGGAAACTACAGAGGTATTAAGCTGATGAGCCATACAATGAAGTTGTGGGAAAGAGTAGTGGAAGCAAGGCTAAGGGGAGAAGTGAGCATTTGTGAGCAGCAGTATGGTTTCATGCCAAGAAAGAGCACTACAGATGCAATATCTGCTTTGAGAATGTTGATGGAGAAGTACAGAGAGGGTCAGAAAGAGCTGCGTTGTGTCTTTGTAGATTTAGAGAAAGAGTATGACAGGGTGCCAAGAGAGGAGCTGTGGTATTGTATGAGGAGGTCTGGAGTGGCAGAGAAGTATGTCAGAGTGGTGCAGAATATGTATGAGAGCAGTAGGACAATGGTAAGGTGTGCGGTAGGTGTGACAGAGGAGTTCACGGTGAAGGTGGGACTGCATCAAGGATCGGCTCTGAGCCCCTTCTTGTTTGCGGTGGTGATGGACAGGCTGACAGATGAGGTCAGACAGGAATCTCCATGGACTATGATGTTTGCAGATGACATTGTGATCTGTAGTGAGAGCAGGGAGCAGGTGGAGGAAACTCTAGAGAGGTGGAGGTTTGCTCTGGTGAGAAGAGGAATGAAGGTTAGTCGCAGCAAGACAGAATACATGTGTGTGAATGAGAGGGACCCAAGTGGAACAGTGAGGTTACAGGGAGAAGAGGTAAAGAAGGTGCAGGATTTTAAGTACTTAGGGTCAACAGTCCAGAGCAACGGGGAGTGTGGAAAAGAGGTGAAGAAGCGTGTGCAGGCAGGTTGGAATGGGTGGAGAAAAGTGTCAGGTCTGTTGTGTGATAAAAGAGTACCAGCAAGAATGAAAGGAAAGGTGTACAGGACAGTAGTGAGACCAGCGATGTTGTATGGTTTGGAGACAGTTGCACTGAGGAAAAGACAGGAGGAAGAGTTAGAGGTAGCAGGGAGTGACGAGGGAGTGACGAGGATGGATAGGATCAGGAATGAGTACATCAGGGGGACAGCACATGTGAGATGTTTTGGAGACAAAGTTAGAGAGGCCAGGTTGAGATGGTTTGGACATGTTCAGAGGAGGGAGAGTGAATATATCAGTAAAAGGATGCTGAGGTTAGAGCTGCCAGGCAGGAGGCCGAGAGGAAGACCAAAGAGGAGGTTTATGGATGTAGTGAAGGAGGACATGAAGGTAGTCGGTCTGAGAGAAGAGGATGCAGGGGATAGGGCTAGATGGAGGCAGATGATTCGCTGTGGCGACCCCTGAAGGGAACAGCCGAAAGGAAAAGAAGAAGACTGAATGTCCGTCATAGCCCCCCCCCCCCACCCCCCGAGTGGCTTTTATGTAATATAATGTATTGTATCTTTGTTATTATAGTTCCTGTTATATATTTTGTACTTTGTATAGTTTAATATGTAATTACATTTATGGTATTTGGCTAATTAGTACTAGTTATGAATTGTTGAAATAAAGTGTTACAACTGCAGTGTTTCAAACTGTTTATTGAAAATACAAAATATCTGAGTTAATAAAATGCACATATGATAGTTAAAATCCTGAAATCATTAGAACAATTAAAACCATAAATTGAACTAAAACAATTCTATACACAATACCAGACTACTCTATTTTGACAGTATTAACATTTTCTTTCTGCACTTTACACAAAATATTATTAAGCCTATTATATACCACCCTTAAGATATTCATCCATGAATGTACAAAAATAGTAATGATCCAGATTTTCTCTCATCTGAGTTATAATGACACTGTCCCTCCCACACTCTTTCAACGGTCGTGGTCTCTTCAGTGTCAGTGATGAAGTCACACCAGCTGAGTCCAGTTATGGCCAGTTGACCTTGAACCTGCCAGTAATATTTATGGGATTTTTTGAGGGTTGCCTGTCCATTCACAATTTTAATATGTCCAGCCTCAGAAACTGTAGGAACACCTGTGCATTTCACCTCAGCAAGCCCAAAACAGGGATCTGCATTAGGGTCATAAACGTTGGCATCAGGACTGGCACCAAGGTAAGCAGCACCCAGGTGCACAACAAAACCACGAGGTGAGACATTAACATTGAACAGATCACAGTAACGTTCCAGTACCTCAGGTTCCCTGTCAATACCTGTTTTCATTGCCCTAGTTTGCTTTACACCCTTGAGTAACCGTCTGGCCAGTGCCTGACCAGATGTCTCCCCTCGGACATGAGAAACCTCATAAAACCTGCTAGCTGTCACTCTAGGCTTATGCATTTCCTTCCACAATGGACACTCTGATTGCTCTTGAGTATGCTCTTCTATTATAGCTGCCAACTCTAGTGTGACGCTTAAGCTCTCCAAATGGAGGAACTGGTGGCAGTTTGGGACAAAGTGCAGGCTCCTTGGAAATGTAGCACCATCAATAGGGAGTTTTGGGAACATAGGAGCATCTAGGTGTTTCACATTGTTTTTGGTCACAAGAGGAGGGCACTGATAGGAGAGCACCGAACCTCGGGGCACAGGACCAAATCTGGAGTCCACCAAAGACAGCTCAGATAAATCATTTAGAACGCAGGAAATCAGAGGTTGGGGAGTGAGTCCTTTTACAGCTTCTCCAACAGCCAATACTGCTGGGTCAGGGAGGCAACCTAAAACAAATAAGATGTTTAGGGAACTTACAGAGAAAGCAATTCAAGTCATCACAGCAGTGTTATATCTGTGATGTGTTATGTGATGTAAGATATAGAATGTTATTTAATGAAAAGTTTCTATTACCTGTGTATGCTCTGTAGAGTGTAGATTTGCATACAGTTCTGGCAGACATCCTTGGGTTTTGTAGCCTCTGCAGCAATCACCTAAAAACAACAACAACAAAAAAAACTTGCTATGGTATATATAGTTTCAATTAGGTACTGCATCAGAATTTTGAGAAGTGCAAGCAGGGTCATGTCATGCTAAGTGTAGAATTTCTGAACTTCTAGTGTAAGGGGTTAGTTTTATCATAACAGATTTTGCATTTCTTATCTGAGGTAACCTGCAATGAATGGGGCTCCTCATGCTTCCTCATCGACCTATAACGCCTACACTTCACGATAATCTCCCTGTTTCTATCACTCGACACTGAACATTGCATGACAGAAATGAACAATCACACTAAAGAACGACATATATTGTACGATACATTTTCTGGCTATTCATATCTGTTTTAAACTACTCGTCAGTCTTAGACCGATGTGATAAAAGTGAGTATAGAAATAACATTTACAGTATCACGTTAGCTAAACAAGGCTAAGTATGGTTCGTTACTTACCTTCGTAATTAAAGATATCATTTTCATGGAAAAACTTATATCCCTTGTTGAGTTTTGAATGCGGAGCGATTGAATGAAGCTCCACGAGTCGAAAAACATCCACTGATGTAAATGCTGGCAAATTCTTCAGGGAAGTTGTGCGCCTGGCTCCATCTCGCTGGAAGTATCTTTACACAACTAACGCAAAACTGGATATGCATTCTAACTTCCGTGAAAAAGGCCCATTACCCGTTGCTATGGCAGCTGTGTTACCTCACCGACTACCGGAAAATTGCAGCTAATTAATCATAACCCATAACAAATATAATCACAAATGTGTAGCAAATAAAACATATTTTACATCTAAGTTAACACAATCGTGCTTAAATATGTAATACTTTAAAATTTCATTCTACAATCTACGCGGCACTGTATTGAAAGTGCAAACATTTTTCGTAGAGTATCTGAGTTACTCAGTGTAACTCAAATACAAGTTTTACTATGCAAGTTTTACCTATGACTGTTACAAAATGCTGACACTGGAGACTCCTTCCAAGATATCTCCTTACAGAAAACTTCAATATATCAATAATTACACACTGTGTACATTGTTACTATAGAATTGGTAACCTATTAGCCATTTCATAATGTCTGTGCTGACTTTGATGTAAATGTTTACGTCACTGTGGTCCTTAGAGAGGCACATGTACTCGCTCCATAGAGAAAGCGGAATAATTGCTGATGTTAATATTGTAACTGCTGACTAACATTGTTCCATTTTGTCTTGACGCATGTGTGAGGAGATTGTCATGGTTGGGCTTTAAAGTAGACAATAGATGCTAGAATAACTTTAAGTATTGGGGGTGGCCAGACTTGTGTGTGGTGATGTGATATCTTGTACAGTATATGGGTTGACCTGGGTCAATAAGAAATGGTAGATATCTAAATTTGTTGAGTTTCCCGACTCCTCGCTACCACTGCTCCATTTCATCTGCATTCTTCATAGAAATTATAGAATTTTGTCAGTATGTAAATAGTTAGTTTGTGGTGCCATGACCAAAGACTTTTTTCCCTATAAGGCATGTTAATGTAATATCTTATTTTTTATCCTGATGAAACTCTATTCTATTCTCGTCTGTAAAGCTTCCTTCACGTAACGTGTTGATATGCAAATGAGCACGACGATGCGACACTATGACGTCATCTGGCGCCATATAACGCCTTTTTGAACATGCTTTAGTGACTTTCCCCTGAAAAGGTAACACTGATCTCTAATAAATCTCAAATATTCCAATAAATCTGGAATGGGATGTTCAGAAACAACTTGATTGGGATTGGGTTTGGTTGGTCAGGTGTCCATAAACTTTTGGCCATACAGTGTATTAGAAGTGTGTAGGTATTTTTACATCTGGAGAGTCCTGTAAACGTTTTTATGCTGTTTTTTTTTCTCAGTTTCATC
>CM042546.1:20522809-20580309 GCA_023630585.1 Cranoglanis bouderius
AATGTATACAAGTGACTCGATCAGCTGGTCTTTCACGAGACCTCGTGGCGCAACGGTAGCGCGTCTGACTCCAGATCAGAAGGTTGCGTGTTCAAATCACGTCGGGGTCAAGTTGCTTTTGTATTTGCGTAGTTCGTTTTATTCTCTTCATTTTGGTTTATCAAACGATTCTCATTGATGTGCAGAGAAAAAAAATACTATTTTAATTATTCGATGCGTTTATCTGAACAGTAAACTCTGTATCTTCTAAATCGTACTAGTTAAACACAAATTAAATAATTTACCAAACAGCGTGAAATCTAGATGTTTGATTTATGTTATTTACTCCACTGACAAATTAGCAAAGCAAGCTGACTAGCTTGTATACAAGCTATATACACTAAAACTAAGCTTCATTTTTCCTTATAATGTCTCTATACACTTTTAATGAGAGGTCATATATGACAAGATGGTTATAAGTCTGTTGTTGCTATAGTTGTTATAGTAGTTGCTTGCTAGTGTGAACGTAGTGTTACCCGTGTCCTGGATTATCTGTTAACAGGTGAAAGAGCTGGAATTAATTGTGTAGAAGTAATTCCACATGAAATCTACCAAAATCTTATTCATTTACATGGTATGCCCTCCCAACGAATCAGAAATCAGACCGTTATCATTACCACAACTTGGATTTGCTGGCTAATTTGGCTCCAGCTAAATGTAAATTAGCTAACAGCTAGAACATTTTAAGGCTATTAAGAAAATATTCCAAGAATACATCATATTACACAGCTAGCAAATTAGGCTAACTTCTCAAATTAGATAATGTTTCATGTGGTACTGGCAGAATGTTTGTCCTCATGAGAAATTTAATATATGACGTATAATGTATACATATTATTTTAAAATAAAATCTTGTACTCGTTTATCATTTTATCGTTTATCTAACAGGGTAAATTTTCAGTATCGACAGTCTGTAGACATGATTTGGGTACTAACTTTTTTAAACATGTAGTTTGCCCCTATAGACAGTGTGATCTTGCTGACAAAAAGTATGCAAGCTAACATTATTTGAGGCAAAAATATGGCTGAATTTGGCTTCTTCTCATAAACACAAATTAGTATGTTTTTAAAGAAAATGTTAAAGATTAGATTAAATTCTCACAATTATATTTACACCTCAAATTATATTTACCTCGTGTTCTCTGTAACATTATTTCAGGTTATCTGCTAGCACCAGAGTCAAGTCATTTCCAAATCTACGCTTGATGTCCATCAGTCAGGATTACACCAAAACAAAGATTAAACACAACAGACACAGGATTTAAGAGTTTTAATAACAGATCTCCATATACAAACTTGATATTGTGATGTCGATTGCCACTTCGTTGGTCTCAGGCATTACTGCGTAACCGTGTTAAATGCACACATACTCGGAAATAAAATCACATGCTTATGGAAGTCGCGTTGAAAGATAAGCGACGTTAAAGAATGGGTCATCTCCTGCAAGAGAGTCATTCAGTGTACAGACTTAGGCATTGTTTTTGTTGAAATAGTGGTATATGCTTTCTTACACGCGACTGTTAGGACGCACACACGCCAACGATAGACGGCAGCCATTTTTTTTTCAGATTACCAGCATACTCGTGTAATGAAATAGATTTTGCTCAGGCAATAGTATTCTTGTCTTGTGCTAAAACACTCAACAAGGCTACAATATACTCTAAACGATTTGGTCCGCCGCCTTTTCCACGTTAGCAAATAGGGATGCACCGATTTAATCTCCTCAATTGAATACGATAGAGAGAGAATCGTTGACCAAACTTCATGTGACATCACCACTAACTTAACTTGCTGCTTAACAAAAAAAAAACAAAAAAAAATACTGGCTTAAATGACACAATACAACAGTTATCCTATTGATAGTAAGCTAGCTAGAAAAACCTGGTTACTCATTTTAACTACGCACTAAAATAGCAAACACTAGCTAGCGTGGAATTGGACCTAGCTAGCTTCATTAGAGCAGTGCTGTGTTTAGGTAGCTAGTTAACATAGTTAGTGTTGGTAATCTATTACACTGAGTAAGTTAAAACGGAAATCTATGCTAAGCAGTAGGTCAAACTGAAGTTATCCATAAGGAAAGAGTAGTGGTGATGTTACATGATCATGTCTGCAATTGGCTGATAAAATTATATATTATATACTATACTGAAAAATCAAAATATATGGAATAGATCAATGCATCCCTGCTAGTAAAGACACTTTTTTTGTGTAGTGTGACAGCCATATTAAGAAAAAAAATAAAGAAGCATAATGTAACTCAAGGATTAAAACACTGGAAAATCCTGTAACTCATCTTTTCAGCAGGTAGGAATGATAACGGATGGTGAAAAGGCGTATCCATTCCTTCAGTAGCTTAACGTAGCTTTGGCAACAGTAAAAAAAAAATTTTTTTAAATGACTGCATTCAAATACTGCTTTTAAACACACGCATGTCGACACCCCCTTTCCATTTCTTCACTCATTACTCTTGCTGTCAAATGTCAAGCATGTTCCTGTTTAATTATTTGTTTCCCACTATAATGGGAAGTTGATGAAGTATTAGGCTACACACAGGGCGTAACGGGGAAGTTGATGAAGGCGTGTTGAACAGCATTCGAATGCAGAGATACTTGCTAGCCAAGCTAAGTGTTTATCTTTTTGACAGTGTTGTTGGAAATCTTAAGTTTCATAAATCACATAACCTAGATCAGTAGCTGTTCTGGTGACTGTGGTGGTCCTCCCTACAGAGCTGGCTATGGTATTGAATCTAGCTACGTGAAGATCAAATCGCTGGATAGTTTGGTAGTTTGCTTATTAAATATATCAAACATTAATACTTAAACCTTACCTTTATACCAAAAACATTACAAACATAACCAAGACATCTAGTTATCTCAACACTCCTCAAGAAAAAAAAAAAAAAAAGTCCTTTAATAAGAATGATGACGGGGAAACCACCACAGTCGGAGTTACACTCATCCAAAATCAGTTAGACAGTAAGATCGCTCCATCTTCCAAATTCGTACATTTTCCAGCTCGCTAGCTCAAACATTCAACCTTCTGGAAAACCATCTGCGCTTGTCTAATGCGCTAAAATTGGGCTCAAATTGTTAAATTGTGCAAAATTTTTGCAAAGACGCATAGCAGGTAAGAAAAACACTGCCCACTAGACGCTACAATAGTTACTGAACTACAGTGACAAGTATCTTTCTTAGGTTAGCCAGCTTAATTAGCTAGCGAATTACCTTTATTCAACAAGGCAAGAGTTTGCAAAGCCTAGTTTAACTCACTGAAGGAATAAAATGTTGATTTTTGTCCACCATCATTCAAAAAAACTAGAGTTAGCAACCGCAGGAAAGCTTGTAAAAATGCCTCATTTTTGCTTCGGCTATTTACCAAACTTAAGCTAGTAGCATTTTAGCTCGGTATGCTGACCTTATTGAACGTGGAACTCTAGGATTGTGTTCATTTAGAGTCAGGAAACCCTAACTGTCTGAGAAAAAGGCGAAATCTCAGTTCAGTCTAAACGGAATGCAGCTACTTCATCAAATCGTTGGCCTTAACAGCATAGGGATCACTAGCATACAGAAACGCTAAATCTTTAGCTCCCCTACGTTTCACAAACATAACATTCAAACGCAACTGTTACTATTTACAATATAGGATTTTCATATATTAATTATTTGAGTTTGTTATTTCAATACATTTAGTCCTCTGCCTTCATAGAGTATTCTGAATATGTACAATATAAATTACTACAGTTTCAATGATAAAATAAATAAATAAGATACAATGGCCGTGGCATCTGCAGTGTTCCTCCCCTTTTGGCAAGGGGGGGTGATGGAAGGAATGTCTCAGTCTCCTTTCCATCAAAGGAAAAGTGAAAGGAACATAGTGGGAAGCTGATATGGAAGATAAGAGTATCTACATTTGTCTGGTTCGTGCCACCGTCTTTGTTTGAGGATATTTGTCCTCAGATAAGCTGCATGTGTGTGTTTTTGTGTTTGGGTGGTTATGAAGATGAGACAACAGTGGTAACACTGTGCCAGACCAACTCCAGGCCTCAAGGAGAGGATGTCAAGCCTCTGAAAACAGGAAGCAGGAAGCGTCAGTGCAGGCGACTGTGAAAAAAGCATCGCTGCCAGCTATACCACCGTTCCACTGGGCGAGTTTCCGTTTTGTGTCGATAATGGTTGAGAAGAATGCTGCAACAAGAAGAGGACAAAAAAATTTAGGTGAAAAAAAAAAAATAATAATAATCAGGTCCCATTTACAGATACCATGCTTACAACTGGTCATTTCATGCAGCTTGAATATCGCGACTATATTTGCATAAATCCAGATTTAAATCTGATCGCTCATACAACTGAGAAGGTCTCGGACAAATTAGTCATATTGTTACACAAATTTTATTCATCTGTCTCTCCAAGCCACATGCTTCCCAGCATGAGATCTCCATGCCCACCATTTTATGATGGAATGCTAGTAAACACAAGAAACTGCTTATTCACAATAACTGATGTGTGGACAGGGTGTTGCAGCCTTCTTCTAACTGGCACTTCCAAACCGCATCCCCTTTTTGCATAGAACGACTGGAAGCAAGGGGGCAAGACACTGGTTATGAAGCGTACTGATTTGCATATTACAAATGATACCCCAATCAAACTGTAATCGGTCTAACCGCAGACACATTTGACTACAAGTCAAGATTGGGTCTTACCAATCTAAACAAGAGTCATGATGCAATCAGGCATAAATGGGATCCAAAATGGCTCCATCTTTTTTGCAAAAAATGGCAACGAATATACAGGTGCATCTCAATAAATTAGAATGTCGTGGAAAAGTTCATTTATTTCAGTAATTCAACTCAAATTGTGAAACTCGTGTATTAAATAAATTCAATTCACACAGACTGAAGTAGTTTAAGTCTTTGGTTCTTTTAATTGTGATGATTTTGGCTCACATTTAACAAAAACCCACCAATTCACTATCTCAACAAATTAGAATATTTCATAAGACCAATAAAAAAACATTTTTAGTGAATTGTTGGCCTTCTGGAAAGTATGTTCATTTACTGTACATGTACTCAATACTTGGTAGGGGCTCCTTTTGCTTTAATTACTGCCTCAATTCGGCGTGGCATGGAGGTGATCAGTTTGTGGCACTCCTGAGGTGGTATGGAAGCCCAGGTTTCTTTGACAGTGGCCTTCAGCTCATCTGCATTTTTTGGTCTCTTGTTTCTCATTTTCCTCTTGACAATACCCCATAGATTCTCTATGGGGTTCAGGTCTGGTGAGTTTGCTGGCCAGTCAAGCACACCAACACCATGGTCATTTAACCAACTTTTGGTGCTTTTGGCAGTGTGGGCAGGTGCCAAATCCTGCTGGAAAATGAAATTAGCATCTTCAAAAAGCTGGTCAGCAGAAGGAAGCATGAAGTGCTCCAAAATTTCTTGGTAAACGGGTGCAGTGACTTTGGTTTTCAAAAAACACAATGGACCAACACCAGCAGATGACATTGCACCCCAAATCATCACAGACTGTGGAAACTGAGCACTGGACTTCAAGCAACTTGGGCTATGAGCTTCTACACCCTTCCTCCAGACTCTAGGACCTTGGTTTCCAAATGAAATACAAAACTTGCTCTCATCTGAAAAGAGGATATTGGCCCACTGGTCAACAGTCCAGTTCTTCTTCTCCTTAGCCCAGGTAAGACGCCTCTGACGTTGTCTGTGGTTCAGGAGTGGCTTAACAAGAGGAATACCACAACTGTAGCCAAATTCCTTGGCACGTCTGTGTGTGGTGGCTCTTGATGCCTTGACCCCAGCCTCAGTCCATTCCTTGTGAAGTTCACTCAAATTCTTGAATCGATTTTGCTTGACAATCCTCATAAGGCTTCGGTTCTCTCGGTTGGTTGTGCATCTTTTTCTTCCACAATTTTTCCTTCCACTCAACTTTCTGTTAACATGCTTGGATACAGCACTCTGTGAACAGCCAGCTTCTTTGGCAATGAATGTTTGTGGCTTACCTAGTGAACCAAACTGAGAGACCATTTTGAAGGCTCAGGAAACCTTTGCAAGTGTTTTGAGTTAATTAGCTGATTTGCATGTCACCATATTCTAATTTGTTGAGATAGTGAATTGGTGGGTTTTTGTTAAATGTGAGCCAAAATCATCACAATTAAAAGAACCAAAGACTTAAACTACTTCAGTCTGTGGCATTGAATTTATTTAATACACAAGTTTCACAATTTGAGTTGAATTACTGAAATAAACGAACTTTTCCACGACATTCTAATTTATTGAGATGCACCTGTAATTAGCTTTTTCCTGATCAAACCACCGGATTCTCCTTATTGGGTAAATACCAAGTCACTGACATCAAGTAAACATAAATACATTTGTCAACACTGATAAAAAATTTTTTTAAAAATACCTTAGGGACATTACCATCATTTGAGGTCTCACCATTTTGCCCGGCCGTGCCCAGGTGCAGATGAGTCCCTCTTGACATGCAGTGATGATGCAATCGTCCATGAAGACAAGAACTGTGAGCCTTTCATGGGCGATCTTCTTACAAACGAGAGGTTCTAGCAATGGCACTTCGTTCATCCGTGGACACAACGTTGTTCCCAGCACCTTTGAGGCATCCAATCGGTTGCTACGCGGTGCTACATTGATCTTGTCATTGCTCTTGCTGATGTTCCCAAGACTGTGGTAGCGCTTGTGCTCCTTTTCCCCTCCAGTGGCGGACTTGTCTGATTTGCGCTCTTGGAGCGACAGTGTTGCAAAACGTCCAATGCTAAAGGGAGCACTGCTTCCTCCTCCGCTTCCTCCTGTTCCTCCACTTTCCGTCCCCCCTTGGCTTTTTGAAGCGTTTGCAACAGCAGGATGCGGAAGGGAATTGGACCTTGAGAGTGAGCGAGGTAGAGGAAGGGGCAATGATGCCGTCTGGTGGGTGTTGGAAGGGTGATGATGACCTTCAACCCCTCCACTTCCGCTCGTGCTGTTCAACCCTGCACTAATGGAAGGTGGCGCGTTGGAGCCGAATGTGTTGGTAAGGGCACGGGAAAGGGGAAGTCGAGGATACAGGACATCATCTGTGAGATCCCAGAGGCAAAACTGTGTATCTTGTCCCACCGAGCCGAAGCGATATGAGACAGATGGCCCGCCGCCTTTAGAGCTGTGTCGAGAGAGACGGGACAAAGTGCTGCTGGTTCGCACACGACCAAAATTGAGAGCCCCCTGGCCCTGGTGGAGGTCCTCCTCACTACCGCTAAGCTCCATCGGTTCTTCTTCTTCTAAGCTGGTGGTAAAGGGGTCAAAAGCCACCACGTTCACCCAAGACTTGTGGCCGTGACCTCGCGCCACCACACGACTTTCTGCAAATGACCATACAGTGACCAAGTCGTCTTCTCCACCAGTAGCCAAATATTTCCCATCCGGACTCCACGAAACGCACAGCAAGCCACCAAAGTAGCTCTTCATGACACCGTGCAGCTCCATTGAATCAAAATGAAAGACACGTAGGCAGCCATCTTGGCCAACACAAGCTATGTGCACACCGTCAGGCGAAAATGCAAATTCATTCAGCCCGCCTTCCCCCACCGCCCATCTCAGAAGTGGATTACGAGGCGTTTTGGTTTTGCAAGCGTAAACAGCAAATCCCTCACCCTGCCGAAGCAGAGAATATTGCGGCGCTGTTGTGCCACATGGATGTTCCACATTATAGAGGTAGAGGTGACCACTAGCGTGGGAGGCCAGGAATAAGTTCTCAGATTTAGGGAGCCATTTGAGACAGGTCACTTTAGTTTTGTCTATTAATCTCTGGAAACAACAAAGAGATGAAGAGGTAGACTGTGAATATTAATTACATTTCTAACTTTCCATCACCTCTGGCCAACATTGTATTAGTTTCTTCACTTATTGTACAATGTCACAATAAGTTTTGGTCATTTTGGCCTAATGATTACATAAATATTTCCATGTTAAAAGCAAAGTACAAAAGACAACAAATTATTCTGTAGCTTAAGACCTCAACTGAACAACCTCATCCACACACCTCTTCATTGAAGAGCTTGCTGGTCTCTTTTTTGATGGGGTCCAGGTATTGCACCTGGCCTGCCGAGAAGCCTACGATGAGAGCCACGCTGTCCACAGTCGCTGAATACTGATTAAAGTCATGACATGTGGGCTGCGTCCCTTTATATATACGCTTGTCTATAGGCTTACTAAGATCCACCGCCTATGGAATGGGAAAGAAAAGGAAATAAACACCATGAGTGGAGTTTACATTGTATGTAAACAATATTTGGAAAAGATCAAAAGATCAAAAACAGCACCTTCACTATCAAGTAGACCAAATGTGAAAATCTTGTTTATTATCAGTTCTATAAGAAATTATAACAGGCTTAACATGGCACAATATGTTTTCAGTACATGGATAAAACATCTCACAAGCACACATCTCTCATTAACACATCTCATCTAACAAGCTTCATCTGAGGTTTTGTAACATGCCTTGAAGGAATTATTTGGCAAGAAATGAAATGGAGATGTTCTTCTTAGCCAAAATGTAGTCGATCAGTCAAGATATATACTATATGGACAAAGGTTTGTGGACACCCATATGTGATCCTTCCCCACAATTGTATAGAATGTCTTTGTATGCTGTAGTATTACAATTTCCCTTCACTGGAACTATGAAGCCCAAACCTGTTCCAGCAGGTCCATTAAGATATGGTTTGCCAAGTCTGGAGTGGAAGAACTCGAGTGTCCTGTACAAAACATTTGCTACTTTAGTTTTGCACCAAGGTAAAGTACCCCATAGACTGTCACGCAAAAGTTGATTTTGCTGTTTTGCACTGGCACAGTTGAGTACAATACAAGTTTCCCTCCTAATGGCCTCCCAGCCTTTATACCATTTATTCGCCACCCCCATCCACCCCACCCAGCCCCCATAACATGCCAAACATTCCTTTAATTTATTTCAGATTTTGACCAAAAGAGCCAAAAAGACCATTCTTAACTACGTTAACCAACATTTTCTATTTTCTATCTACTATGGCATCAAGAAAGGCAGGAAGGAAGATTCAGAAGAGGAGGAGGAGGAGGTGGAAGGAGGAAAACATGGTTTATGCTTCAGAGGAGGTGGCTGCTGGTAGGCACGCAGCCAGGCTTTTCAATGTCAAACTTTGGGGGACAATGCAAGTTGTTGGATGACCCACAGTTGTACAAGTAGCAGACAACAGATGCTCTCACCAAGAAATGAGGCTTTGGTGCAGATTGACTGTATGGTTTCTCCTAACAAAATCCCCGATGTCATAAAGAGAGACAAGGAGGTGGCAAGACCTACCACCACTTGGCAAAAAGTGGTAGACACTTTTCAAAAGAAGACATCTTGACTGAGGACACAACTGACAAAGGCACCAGGAAACAGATGGTGGTGATGTATTCTGACTTATTAACCACCATCATAGAGGAACATAGGAGGAAACACAGACAAATTTACAACTGCAATGAGTCTGCACGTAACTACTATTACATTTAGATTTTATTGCATGAATGGTAAAAAGGCTGTATCTGTGTAGGAACTCAACAACTTACCTAAAAACCCCAGAAGCATCCCTTATCTAATACATCCTTTTAATTGTTATATATATAGTTTATCATTCTGCATTTTAAACTCGGCCAATATTGGTTTCAGCGAGAATCAACACTTCCTGGACTGCCTTTATACTAATATAATGAAATCTTTCCCAACTTCTCAAACAGGTGCTCATACAGGTACAGCTATATCATCAGAAATACCATCTGTCATGTAAAACCAGGCTCATCACTGAAGAGGATTATGGGAGACTTCTAATGAATAAAGATGATGAAGTGAACATTATGGAGGCTTATATATGGCACAGACAGCAGAACAACTGAAAAGATGGCCACCCTGGAACCTTCTCAAAGCAGGAACAGTTCCTGCTCCTCTGTACAGATCATCTCCAAATAATCATCCCAGATAAGATCCACAGCATCCTCCTTTTCTGGCGCACAACCCAGCAGCCATTACGTCACCACTGCCTCGTCATCTGTCTCCCTCATACCCATCTCATATTCCATTAAAATCTTAACGTTACTGTAAAAGATTGTTCGAATCCCGACAATGCTACAGCCATCCGTAGTTGGGAGCCAACAGAGCAAAGTGGCAGCTTTGTGGTGCTGGGGCTCAAAACCACCAACCTTCTGATCAGTAACCAAGCACCTTTAACCAATGACCTACATTCTCACCCCTGTCAATCACAGCGACACCTTCCAATCAAGGGCACCCGTGAGCTCATGTATGCGGAGGAGCAGATAGTGCTTTCCTCCGAGTGTTAACGCTGCCCTGTGACGCAGAAGTTCGAAATGATTCGGTTGGCTGGCTTCACATGTCTCGGATGAAGCATGTATTAGCCTTCACACTCCCCTATTGGTAGCTGTTGCATGACAGAGGAGAGCTGGCTGGTGGGTGGGAACTGGCAGATGACCACATGAAAATGGGGAAAATCCACAAAAAAAAAGAAACACTTTCATAATATGAATAACATTATGTAATCTCTTAAAAATTTAGAACCCTTGGTTGTACTTCTAGGCGAATCCTTACAACATGTAAGGATTTCCCCATCCAAAAGGGTAAAGGTAAGAACCCTTAATTAACCAATGTAGCCTTAAAGAACCCTAGAAGAACCCTTTTCTCTAAGAGTGTATATTCCTTTAAAGGTGCATTAGATAAGATATCACAAAATGCATCAAGATTAGGTCTCGATCGGTTAAGTAGGTGGAGCTGAATAAGATTTGAGAGTGGGTTTTGTTTTTTTTTTTATTCTTTGAGCCTGCCCCCCTTTTCCCACCCATGAACACAAAGCGGTGGTTCAACTAGAGTTAGCATGCTAACTAGCATTAGAATTAGCAAGGACTAAAAAAAAAAATCGTCTACTGCACCTTTAAAATTAGAATGAATTTTTTTTTTTATTGGAAATTAAAATTGGAAAAAAAAATTAATGGAAAGATGCAGAAAGTGAATCCCCCCTTAAGAGAAAAGCTGAAAATATTAAGAAGTGATCATTTTCTGAGACATTTTGATACTATAAAACACCAAAAATAATCATAAGTTTTAATACATTGAATATTTTAAGTATATTTAATATTTTTTGCCAATAAAAGCATGTTATACAGTATTGCAACATGGTGCCCAACATTGAAGGGTGATGGAAATTTTCTTGAACGTTTTATTTCCATGACAAGACAATAAATGTATAATTAATAAAAACATTGGCTATTTATAATGTACATTGGTTATGACTCTACACATATAATAGCTGGGGGGAAAAACAAAAGATCTAATCTTTACTGTGTCTGTTGGAAGTCGTGTCAACAGACACTAGACTTAAATGTAGATACACCGTTATGAATAAAATATGAAGTCCACAAATCGACCAGTAATTCAGACCACAGCAAATAAATTTCATGTTGTGGAGTGGAGATTACCATCAGGGCGACAACGACTTTGTTCACTCCTGCTTTATCAGGGGAAAAAAAAAAAATATATATATATATATATATATATATATATATATATATATATATATATATATATATATATATATATATATATATATATATATATATATATATATATATATAAAACTGCGTAGCCTGCAGTTTCTGTGGCTAAAAGCTCTTTGGTACAACAGCCATGATAGGCTCATCATCTTGAACTTGTTTCGTTATATATGTAAACCTCCCTGAATTAATTTTATACAGTAGCACTGAGAAAGTCTCAGGTTTAAGACTTTTTTTGACCCAAACACCAATTTATATCCAAGAGTTATTCTATATATGACTTGACTCAGAAGTGGAAGTCGGAATTACGTCATTGTTGAAAACGAGATAAAACGTTGGAGAAAAACATGGACGTCTCGATAAACGCTTCAAAGCAACAAGCTAGACGGCTAACGATAATGATATGAGCGATCTTTAAAGTTGTATTTACCTTCTCAAAACAAACTAAAAAAAAAATTTAAATCAACCAAGAGATCAAAATTTTAGTTAAAAAAAAAAAGGTAAAAATGAAACTTTTTATGAACAACAACATAGTTTATAGGTTACGGGGGGGGGGGGGGGGGGGGGGGGGGACAATGATATTTAGTATGACACAGCTAATTTTTATTTCCTTTACATGCTGATTACGACTTTTCACTTATTAACGAATGACACGTCATACTTTTTATCCATTTATAGTTACCTCTAATGTTGCTGAACATCCGTGAAACATGTTCTCCTGTTCTCACTAGCTTTATAGTAGCTATAAACAATCATTTCCTCATAAACCTCATGTTCTCCTTACAGAAAACCTCACTAGAGCAAAGTTTAGATGTCTTTTCGTTGTCAAATAAAACGCTTCTTTAATCGAGTTATTATCAGGCTTGAATTATATGAAGCATCCACCTGTACGAGCTGTTACTATAGAAAGCGTAGCATATTTTCGCGAGATGGACGTTATTCAGGCTGTAATACATCAATTAAGTTACACGAGATTCAATTCTTTTTCTTTTTTTTATCTTGATTGTCCTGAACTTCTAATTTCTTACATTAATCAGATTTCTTTGTACATGTAAACACACCCATTGATCAAATCCATTAACTATATATAAAGGCATTAATAACAAAAACATGAAGGTGTGTTGATGATGTCAACGATGCTAACTACTCATACAGAATAAGAAAAGGGTTAAAGAAACACAAATGTTAAACAGGAAACAAGATCGTTTTCTTTTGACTTCCTGTCTGGAGCGAAGAGTGAGCTTCATATAAATCTTGGTAGAATGGATGTCATATGACGAAGTTCCAGTTTTGCTACAAAAAAATAAATAAAAACACCACAAAACAGTGCAGCAACATTATGACAAACTGTTGTTTTTTTTTAACATTTACAAAAAATTAAAGTATTTGACAAGGAATTGCAGGATGCTGCAGGAAAACAACTGATCCAAAATCGATTTAAACTCTAATCAGGGTTTTTTTTTTGTTGTTGTTATAATTATGTGAAAATAGTCATGAGATTCAGGAAAAAGTATCAGTTATATATATATATATATATATATATATATATATATATATCACAATATACTGTCAATACTCAGCCTTTAATTCTGTATAACATAAATAAATAAATAACGAAAGAATAAAAATGGGAGGGATTCATTTATGTTTGGGAGGGTGTACTAGACTGTTTTTTTGGATGTTTTAATTTGAAACAAATTTTATTATCTTTTTATTATTAAGAATTACTGTGAATTATGACATTATTTATTGCTTTGGGAATTTCTTCATTAAAGAAATTGAAGGTTTTTTTTAAAAAGTAATTTTTTTCAAATACTGATCAATTTTGCACATTAACATGTCAGCATGGTTAATGGTCATCCAGGAAGACGGAGAAATTCCAAAATAAACAATTTTGATTTCAATTTCGGTGATAGAACTAATAACCCTAATAAACAATCTTTGAAATATTGTTCTTTGTTGTTGCTGTTGTTTTGTCTATTTAGAATGAAAAAGATTTTAAACATATAGACTGAGCAAACTACCAAAAGTGGATTAATACAAGGCAAAATATTATTTTTAAGTACAATAAAAAAATTTAAAAAAACAATAATTAGTGATGAAAAATAAGATGCTGTATACTGCAGAGGTGATATTGTAACCTGACAACATGTAAAACTGTTATTAACAATCCTTTCAGTGAGATTAAGTAAAGTGGGTTTATTATTATTATTAGTAGTAGTAGTAGTAGTAGTAGTAGTAAACTGGTGATATTTATTTATGTCTTATTATTAGGTGTATGGCTGATCGGATCTAATGTAAGGTTTGTCTGCAACTGAGATTTCCGCCGCGCCGTAATAATAATAGTAATAATAATAATAATAATAATAACAATAATAAATGGAGCATAAAAGGCTCGGATGTAATCACGGAGAAGAAACGCTGTTATAAACACCGAATTAAAGCAGAATAAATAAACCCCTTCACTGATTCAGGCGTGCTCGGTCGTGTGTATGCGCACCTTTTTAATATTGGTGTACGTGTAGAAATAGAGCTCGCGGCCGACGTTGAAGCACACACGCTCGGACTCCTCGCTCGGGTCTTCCGGCTGAAGCTTCACCATGGAGACCCGCACCGGGGGCAGGAAGCCCGCCGAAGCCGGAGAGGACCCGCCGGGTCCCGGTACCACACCGCCGCCGCCCCCCGGTATCGAGGCGGCACCGGCTGCGGCACCTCCAGCACCGGGACCGCGCACTAACCCGGCCCGCTGCTGCGAGTCCGAGAGCGTGAGCAGCTTGTAGAAACCCTCTCTGGTGCGGAACTGCGACTTGATCTCGTTAATATCCTTCAGAGCGCCTCCATCGCCGGCCATCTTTAGCACCAACGAGGCCGCACCGGAAGTCCAGAGCTCCTGACACGGAAGTGAACGCGATCAAAATAAATAAATAAATAAAAATCTAACCACTTAAACGGGAGGGTAACTATTATTAAAGTAGTAATCTAATGTGTACTGTACACACCGAGATATGAAGAAAATAATCCCGATCTATCTATCTATCTATCTATCTGTCTGTGTGTCTGTCTGTATATGTCTGCCTGATTGTGTATCTATCTAGCTGTCTGTTTGTTCAGTTCATCTACCTGTCTGTGTATCTATACTGAACAAAATTATAAACGCAACACTTTTGTTTTTGCCCCCATTTTTCATGAGCTGAACTCAAAGATCTAAGACTTTTTCTATGTACACAAAAGGCCTATTTCTCTCAAATATTGTTCACAAATCTGTCTAAATCTGTGTTAGTGAGCACTTCTCCTTTGCCGAGATAATCCATCCACCTCACAGGTGTGGCATATCAAGATGCTGATTAGACAGCATGATTATTGCACAGGTGTGCCTTAGGCTGGCCACAATAAAAGGCCACTGTAAAATGTGCAGTTTTACTGTATTGGGGGGTCCGGGGGGGTCCGAAAATCAGTCAGTATCTGGTGTGACCACCATTTGCCTCATGCAGTGCAACACATCTCCTTCGCATAGAGTTGATCAGGTTGTTGATTGTGGCCTGTGGAATGTTGGTCCACTCCTCTTCAATGGCTGTGCGAAGTTGCTGGATATTGGCAGGAACTGGAACACGCTGTCGTATACACCGATCCAGAGCATCCCAAACATGCTCAATGGGTGACATGTCCGGTGAGAATGCTGGCCATGCAAGAACTGGGATGTTTTCAGCTTCCAGGAATCCGTGCAACATGGGGCCGTGCATTATCATGCTGCAACATGAGGTGATGGTCGTGGATGAATGGCACAACAATGGGCCTCAGGATCTCGTCACGGTATCTCTGTGCATTCAAAATGCCATCAATAAAATGCACCTGTGTTGGTTGTCCATAACATACACCTGCCCATACCATAACCCCAACGCCACCATGGCCCACTCGATCCACAATTGATTGACATCAGCAAACCGCTCACCCACACGACGCCATACATGCTGTCTGCCATCTGCCCTGTACAGTGAAAATCGGGATTCATCCGTGGAGAGAACACCTCTCCAAAGTGCCAGACGCCATCAAATGTGAGCATCTGCCCACTCAAGTCAGTTATGACGACGAACTGCAGTCAGGTTGGGACCCCGATGAAGATGACAAGCATGCAGATGAGCTTCCCTGAGACGGTTTCTGACAGTTTGTGCAGAAATTCTTTGGTTATGCAAACCGATTGTTGCAGCAGCTGTCCGGGTGGCTGGTCTTAGACGATCTTGGAGGTGAAGATGCTGGATGTGGAGGTCCTGGGCTGGTGTGGTTACACGTGGTCTGCGGTTGTGAGGCCGGTTGGATGTACTACCAAATTCTCTGAAACGCCTTTGGAGACTGCTTATGGTAGAGAAATGAACATTCAATTCACGGGCAACAGCTCTGGTGGACATTCCTGCAGTCAGCATGCCAATTCCACGCTCCCTCAAAACTTGCGACATCTGTGGCATTGTGCTGTGTGATAAAACTGCACATTTTAGAGTGGCCTTTTATTGTGGCCAGCCTAAGGCACATCTGTGCAATAATTATGCTGTCTAATCAGCATCTTGAGATGCCACACCTGTGAGGTGGATGGATTATCTCGGCAAAGCAGAAGTGCTTACTAACACAGATTTAGACAGATTTTGTGAACAATATTTGAGAGAAATAGGCCTTTTGTGTACATAGAAAAAGTCTTAGATCTTTGAGTTCAGCTCATGAAAAATGGGGGCAAAAACAAAAGTGTTGCGTTTATAACTTTGTTCAGTATATCTAGCTGTTTGTCTGTCTGTCTGTCCATTCATCTATCTATCTGTCTGTCTGTCTGTCTGTCTGTTCAGTTCATCTATCTATCTATGTCTGTCTATCTATATGTCTGTCTGTCTGTCTGTCTATCTGCCCGACTGCCTGTTTGTGTATCTATCTAGCTGTCTGTCTGTCTGTTTAGTTCATCTATCTATCTATCTATCTATCTATCTATCTATCTATCTATCTATCTATCTCTGTCTGCCTGTCTATGTTATTATTTTGAAAAGAGTGGCATATATGCAAAATAACGATTGTTATGATTGAGGTTTTATATATATATATATATATATATATATATATATATATATATATATATATATATATATATATATATATACAGTAAAGTCAAATCCCTTGATACATCCTGCCTTGACTTCCTATTTCAAGGGATTACACAAACATGTGGAACACAGCCCATGTAGCAAACACTGTGGCCATGTTAATAAACCACACAGACACACAAGAACACACTCGGAACTGGAGCTGGTGTTATTTGTTTAATTAGCAGAATACTGTATACACCCACACACACACACCCACACCCACACCCACACACACACACACACACACAGGCCAAAGTGATAAGAGAGTCTTGTTTTGTTTGGGATACACACACACACACACACACACACACACACACACACACACACACACACACACAGAGCAGACATAACGGGAGAGATGTGTATTTGTGGTGCACACACAGCTGTTCACTTTTGTCTTGGCAGTGTTCATGGTTTTGTTTTATATGCGAAAGTTATGAAAGTGTGTGTGTGTGTGTGTGTGTGTGTGTGTGTGTGTGTGTGTGTGTGTGTGTGCATGTTTTTGTGTGCATGTGTGTGTGTGTGTGTCTGTGTGTTCATGGCATGAGGACAACATGCTCAGCGATCTCCAGGACATACAGATTACAGAGTCCTGATTGGTCCTCACTTTGCCGCGTCTCCAACACGACCATCCTGTCAAAAAAACATTTAATTTTATATATATATTTGCATTTTCAATACAGTAACTGTCATCCAAACTGTAGCCATAGTTTACATCAGGTAATACTGACAGAGTTCACTGTTATATTGACATCATGACTAAGCATTTTGACTCTCTTGTTTGTGAACAATGACGCAAGGACTTTTCATTCCGATGGCACTGATATGTTCATTGACATAAATACTTACTTTTGAGAGATGAACTAAAGATTTTGAGCAAGTTACAGGCTTTTGCAGGTAATCCATTGTGTGGTGCTGTTTGTACGAATTGTTTTGAGAAATGCACATACTGGTTTGCAAATATTAAGGATGATTCGAGAAATGTATCAAAGCGACTGAGAAAAACTGTAAGTTAATGTGCTAGTATGCAAGTATACTAGTATTAGCAAAGTAGGCTAGTAGGTAGGTATTCAAGTATACGAGCATACAGTTATGCTAGTATGCAAGTATACCACAACGCTAGTGTCCAGATATATACTAGTATGGATGTATGCTATTAGTCAAGTATAGTATTATGTAATTATGCTAGTTAGCTAGTGTGCTAATATGCTAGTATGCCGGTGTGCTAATATTCAAGTATACTAGCATGCAGGTAGACTAATGTGCAAACAAAAAAGTATGATAGCATACCAACTATCAAGTATTTGTAATATTCAAGTACACTAGTATGCAACTGTGCAAGTAAGCTAATGTCGTAAGTACGCACATAATCTATTGATTAGCCATAAGCAATTGATAAGCAATTGATTTGCTAGTAAGCTTATACAATTGAGGTCACAAAAGATTAGCAACATGTGACTGTCAGTACAGACATTTTGCTATTCATCTTGGAGGCTTTAAACCACACTCTGAATGACTCACACCTGTGACCTAATGAGATTACCACAATACCACGGCCTAGGGTGTAAATTAGCCTAACTCCATATGTAAGATGTACTACTACAATATGCGGTATAAGCAGCAGCAGCGGGAAGAAAGATAATGTACAGTGCCTATAGATAATCATCATACCCCTTTGAAATAGTCACTTTTTTTGTCTTACAGCCTGAAATCAAAGCCTATTAAAAATATTTTTTTTTGTTCCAGCTTTATTTACACATTCTGCCTTAAAACATTCAAGTAACGTAAAAAGGCAACAGTTCGGAAACGTTAAAAAAAAGAAAGAAAACTAGAATAACAGTTGGAAAAGTGATCAGTCCCATGATTTAATACTTCGTAGAGCCACCTTTCGCTTTAATTACAGCCATCAGTCTGTTTGGGTATGTCTCTATTAGCTTTGCGCACCTAGAGTGGGGAATATTTGCCCGTTCTTCCTTGCAGAATTGTTCGAGTTCAGTCACATTTCGTGGTGAGCGGTGATTGACTGCTGTCTTCAAGTCCATTCACAGATTTTCAATTGGATTTATGTCAGGGCTCTGACTTGGCAACTCAAGGACATTCACCTTCCTATCCTTAAGCCACTGTGTAGATTTTTGGTGGTGTGTTTAGGGTCATTGTCGTGCTGGAAGATGAACCACCTGCCCATCTTCAGCTGTCTCGCAGAAGGCCACAGGTATTCCTCAAGAATTTGGGTGTACTTGGCAGCATCCATTTTCCCTTCAATCCTGACCAACTGCCCAGTCCCTGCTGAAGAGAAACACCCCCACAACATAATGTTGCCACCACCATGCTTCACAGTATGGTGTGTTTTGGGTGGTGTGCTGTGTTTGGTTTTTGCCAAACATAACGCTTGCAGTTCAATCTTGGTCTCATCTGACCATAAAATCTTTTGCCATATGGCATTAGAATCTTCCAAGTGGTTTTTTGCAAAGCTTTTTCAGAAGAGGCTTCTTTCTTGCCCCCCTGCCATACAGACCAGCTTTGTGTAAAGCTTGTGAGATTGTTGTCACATGCACAGACCGACCAATCTCTGCCATAAGGACTTGTAAGTCCTTCAAAGTTGCCATTGGCCTCTTCGTAGCTTCCCTGATCAATATCCTCCTGGCTCGGTCATCCAGTTTGGAGGGACAGCACGATCTAGGCAAGGTGTTGGTGGTGCCATACTTTTTCCACTTCTTAATAATGCTCTGAACGGTACTCAGAGGGATAGTTACAGCCTTTGAAATCTTTTTGTATCCTCCTAACTTGTGCCTTTCCACAACTTTGTCCCGGAGTCCTTTTGAAGCACCTTTCCAACCATGGTGTATTTTTTGCATTGCCATGCACTACTAGTAATGGAATCATCATGGAACAGCCGGTTTTCTTATGACGTAATCAAAACCACTGCAGTTGATGTCAAGTGGGGGGCAATTAGCATGGTGTGTGATCGGGGAAGTGACTGGTTGTACCTGAGCAAGTTTATAATGGTTACTCTAAGGGGCTGATCACTTATCCAAACCAGGTATTTCACTAATTAAATTTTAATAACTGTTCAGAATTTTTAAAAATGTTATTTCCACTTAGATGTCGAGGGTTATAATGTGTAAATACAGCTGGCAAAAGTTAGATTTAATTTATCTTAATTTCCAGAGTGTAATGTGACAAAAGGTAAGGTAAGGTATGATGATTTTCTATAGGCACTGTAGCTGCGTTCACGCCATATCGTAAACAAACGTGTCCTCGCAATGATAGGATCGTGTCAGATGTCCTCACAATCACCAGGTCCTCACAAAAATACAGCGTTTTTTAAAGTGCTTTATTGTTTTGTTTTGTTTTCAAATTAAAAGAGCCAATTTTTCCTTACTGAGGTTAAGCTGTAGATTAGCAATATTATTAACAATACTAGTAGCTACGATTAACAATATTATTTAGCTACAGTAATGATGTCAGTGGAACAGTGGAAGGTCCTCACAAAATAAAAACGTGTGTGTGCGTGCATGTGTGCACGTGTTTGAGCACGGGCTTATATCCGGGTGGGGAACGAATGTACCCGAAAGGATTTTGAATTTTTTTTACCTTGTGGGGACATTTGGCTGGTCCCCAGAAGGAATCCATTTATTAAATACAAAAATATATATATATATATATATATATATATATATATATATTTTAAAAACGTAAAAATCCAAAATGTTTCCTTTTGGTTGCTGAATTTAAGGTTAGGGTTAGATTTGGGTGTATGTATAGCATTAATTATCTGCATTAATAATTATGGAAGGTCATAATTGTGGAAGGTCCTTACAAGGATAGTAAGACAAATGTGTGTGTGTGTGTGTGTGTCTGTGTGTGTGTGTGTGTGTGTGTGTGTGTGTGTGTGTACCTGTCTGACCCAACGAGCCGGAATATTTTTTTAGGTTCATTGATCTCCTGCAGGATTTCCGAGAACACTTCGCCTCTCCTCTGCCAGCCATGTTTCCACAGAGCCAACAATGTGTCCTCAACATACACTACACACACACACATACACAAATGAGATAAAATGGTGAAATGAAACATCATTTGAATATTAAACATCAAAAGCTAATGAATTTGTTTTTGTTTGGTTTTTTTTTTTAAAAAAAAGAGAGAATATTTTACATTTAGAAACAGCTTCATTCGTTCGCAAAGCCTTGCTAAGTCATGCTCCTGAGATCTCTAACAAACTTCAGTTTAGTTGCTAAACCAAGAGAACGGTGTGGTGAAGATGACATCATCCTCACCAAAGGCTACGTACTGTAAGGACCCTATCCAAGTGTCACGGTTGTGCTAGTCGGGTATGTCATGTACGTAATGTTTAGCTTTGTCTTTTGGTGTGCGAGCTTACTTGGTGTGTAGGGAATAACACTTGGGGGCATGTCCTTATAGGAACCACGTATACCACGTGACGTTTCTATAAGCAGCATACTCTATGTCGTGTCGGCGATTCAAACCAGGGGAGGTCGTCAAGGGTGCATTAGGCATATATGTTTGCATGCAGGACTGTACTTCCTGGACTGCGATAGCTTACCTACTGATTCTACCTCCAAAGGGAAGTTGACTTCTGCCTGCTGCTTCCTGGAGCTCTTCAGTGCCCCGTCCATGTTCACCACGTGCACCGTGTCTGCGGGAAATACCGCAGGGATAAATGCTTTATCCAAAACGTTCACACAATTTCCGGCAACTTTCCTTCAGAAGACTTGCCTTACACAAAAGATTTGATTTACCTACAGAATTGTTGAAAGGATAAAATTCAATACATACACTGCATGTTTTTTTAAGCATGTGGAGTCTTTTTTTTTTTTAATGGTTTATTACCATTTATGCAATACTGACAATTAAATTAATCAAATCCACAAATCTTATTGTTCATCGTCCGCTCTCAGATTGTATTCGGACTCTAAATAAGTGCTTAATTGAAGTGCACTTGTTTGATGAAGTTACCGCAACACTGTAAGTTACTGTCGAGATTTTCTTCGAGTTGATATTAGACAGTGTTTTAATTGTTTAAATTAAAACAAGGGTTTTATTTTGCATTGGGGTTTTTTTTTCACAAAAATGTCTAATCTTTCTACTCAATCTCCATTTGGTTCAATGCAAGTGTTCCAGTGACTTTAATGAGTGCTTTTGTTTTTCCTCTAGAAAAAAATTTGATTCGATTCTAATTTCTTGTTGTACTTTTAAGATTTTCATTTGACTCACCCTCGTATGTTTTAGAGTGGATCAGATCATACTTTCTCTATTAGAGCTCATTTTTTCCCCGCACACAAACATTTCTCAGTGTTCTTATTTCTGACTTAGATTCTCCTAGAGGACACAACTTCAACCCATATCTTGAAGTTCAACCCAAATGTTAATACGAGGGTTCAAAAACTTTTGAGTGGTGTAGTGTATATCATTTTTTTTTTATATGTTTGGCCAATGTTTGAATGATCCTAATGGCTGAAGAAATTGCACCGTTCCTCACACACACTAAACAGATGTGAAAGTTCACTTACTCTCAATAAGAACAAGGAGTGTGTCGCAGTCCAACTGATTCACCTGAACCTTCTCCATGCTTCGGTTTTCTAACAAACACACGCAAAGGGGTTATGTGGTTAATCCGGACATAATCCTGATACCCAATGCACAGGTATAAACAGGGACAGAGAGAGAGGCTGGTGAGGGAACTAACTTCACAACATTAAATGTAACTATAAATGCATAAAAAATAATAATAATAATTGCAGCCACTAAATTATACATAACCAGTCATACTACTAATCATGCTACTAATAACTGTGTCCATACCCCGATGAATTACTTCGATCGCTTACCGGTGCCGGTGCTGGTGAACCAGGATGTGTTGGAGTTGAGGTTGATGATCTCTAGTTGAACAGGCTGCGCAGAGTTCGCACCCCTGCTGATCCCGATACACACCAGCGGGTACTCCTGATCCGGAACCAGCAACATCTCAAACACACGCAGGGGGGACGGCAACGGGAAGTCAAAATCCTGCAGCAAACCATAAGGTATTAAAAGGTTTAATAAAATAAAGACTACATTTACTAAAAAAATAATAAAAAATACATTTTATCACAATACTGTTGCACACATGAATCGATTGTTCTAATATGTTATAGTTTTTATAGTAACAATTTACATAACAATTTACATAACCTTCAACAATTAAAAAAAAGAAAATGCACTTTGATAAGAATTATAATATAGTTCAAAAGCCTGCATCTCTGATGGTATGGGGGTGCGTAAGTGGCTATGGAATGGGCAGCTTGCACATCTGGAAAGGCACCATCAATGCTGAAAGGTATATACAGGTTTTAGAGCAACATCTGCTTCCATCCAGATTCCATCCCATCTTTATTTCTGAGAGACTCTGACTCTCTAAGATACTCTTTTTATACCCAATCATGTTACTGACCTGTTGTCAATTAACCTAATTAGTTGCAAAATCTTCCTCCAGCTGTGTCTTTTTAGTAACACTTACTTTTCCAGCCTTTTGTTGCCCTGTCCCAACTTTTTCGAGACGTGTTGCGGCCATCAAATTAAAAACGACCTTATTTTTTTTCTTAAAATGGTACATTTCCTCAGTTTAAACATTTGATATGTTTTTTGTGTTCTATTGTGAATAACATATGGGTTTATGAGATTTGCAAATCATTGCATTCTGTTTTTATTTACATTTAACTCAGTGTCCCAACTTTTTTGGAATTGGGGTTGTAGATGATAAGCTATTAAATTGTGGTGTTTCGGTTTATTCTGAAATTGTGGAGAATTTCCAGCTAGATGTGTGAATACGAAAATCGATTACAGTTTGTAGATATCACGTAGTGAAAATTTTGACTTGGATTGTATTTGAGTGGGAATTTACTAAACACAGAGATCTGCTAGCTACCTCTCTGTGTAATTAGCTTGCAAGGCCAAACGTGCAAGAACAAGTCAGTTAAACAATCAAAAAATACACTTTCAGAGTGACAAAACTGTCTTGGAAAGTACTTTGAAAAAAAAAAAAAATACAGTACAATAGAAGCAAAACTGCATTTTGGTCACCAACCCGATATGCACTGACTTGCAAGAACGGGTGTGTTGGAAAGGAGTAAGAGGGACACAAATGAAAGAGGTGTTAATAATGTAGGAGTTGAATGAGGTGTGTCGGTGAAAGTAAACAATAACACGTGCAGGCTACATTGTTAAAAGTTGCCTACCTTTATGAGCATGAACTTCTGCATGGGCTCGTACCACTGCAGAAGAACCACTCTGGATTCCAAAGCACCGCACAAGAACACACACCCTCGCTGATTGTGTTGGACTAAAGAAAGAAAGACAGTCATAAATCTTTTCTCTTTTTCAAAACACAACATAGCAGGCTTTAATAATATCAATTTACTATGCAATCTATGTAGTAATTTCTTTAGTTTCTGGGGTTTCTGGTAATGTTGGTTTAAATTTGTTGAGTAATCTTTAAAGTAACCGTCATTTTTTTTTTTTGTAAGATTACTAAGATTTAGAATACTGTTTGAGTTGATCAGATTTAGAGTAGCGTGTGTATGAGTTTATGAGATTTATAGTAATGAGGTTTGAAATTTCACTGTAATGTGGATTTGAGTTAGTGGGATTTACAGTAATGTGGATTTGAGTTAGTAGGATTTAGAGTAATGTGAATGTGAGTTTGTGGGATTTACAGTAATGTGGATTTGAGTTAGTGGGATTTACAGTAATGTGAATGTGAGTTTGTGGGATTTACAGTAATGTGAATGTGAGTTTGTGGGATTTACAGTAATGTGAATGTGAGTTTGTGGGATTTAGAGTAATGTGAATTTGAATTTGTGGGATTTAGATTAATGTGAATGTGAGTTTGTGGGATTTAGATTAATGTGAATTTGAATTTGTGGGATTTAAATTAATGTGGATTTGAGTTAGTGGGATTTAGAGTAATGTGGATTTGAGTTAGTGGGATTTAGAGTAATGTGGATTTGAGTTTGTGGGATTTAGAGTAATGTGAATTTGAATTTGTGGGATTTAGATTAATGTGGATTTGAGTTTGTGGGATTTAGATTAATGTGGATTTGAGTTTGTGGGATTTAGATTAATGTGGATTTGAGTTTGTGGGATATAGAGTAATGTGGATTTGAGTTTGTGGGATTTAGATTAATGTGGATTTGAGTTTGTGGGATTTAGAGTAATGTGAATGCGAGTTTGTGGGATTTAGAGTAATGTGGATTTGAGTTTGTGGGATTTAGAGTAATGTGAATTTGAGTTTGTGGGATTTAGAGTAATGTGAATGCGAGTTTGTGGGATTTAGAGTAATGTGAATGCGAGTTTGTGGGATTTAGAGTAATGTGAATGTGAGTTTGTGGGATTTAGATTAATGTGGATTTGAGTTTGTGGGATTTAGAGTAATGTGAATTTGAGTTTGCAGGAACTACAGTAGTGTGGATTTGAGTTTGTAGGATTTACAGCAACGTAGATCTGAGTCTGTAAAATTTACAGTCATGTGGATTTGAGTAATGCAAATTTGAGTTTTTGGGATTTCAGTTTGAGACAGTTTGCGTAATGTAAATTTATTTTGGTTTGTTGATCTTTTCAGTAATGTGGAGTTGAGTTTGTGAAAATGTGAGTGAAGTTGACTGGAATTTGAGCCATGTATTTTCGTGTATGTTTGCGGTAATTCCTGCTTCCCTTACCCACTGAGCATGCTCGGCATCCCTTGGTGTCTGGGATCTTTGCGGTGATGGTGAACTTCCTGTTGAAACAAGATGAAGCTGAGTTAGTTTGGTTCTGTGTGCATTCCTGCATATAGATGCACAAGTGTGGTTATGTGTAGGTGTGTATTACTGTTTGTGAATGTGTGTGTTTGCTAATTTGCACTTGCAAAAAGTAATCGTGGCATCATGTAGGTCACATCCACGCTGATGTTTCAATTACGGTGCAGCCGATTCGGTGTGGCTTCCACTTTTTGTGGGTTATGCAGTATAATAGCAATGCTGCTAATGCTAGTTTAATGCACAGAGCAGAATTCTGAATCAGGGTTATAATGAGTTATGAAAAAAACTTAGAAGACTTAACATCAGCTGTAATTGTACTAAAAGTAGATAAAGAGAACCCAATTAAACAAAGGAGACAAAAATATTATACTTGATCATTTACTTATTGAGGAAAATGATCCAATATTACATATCTGTGAGTGGCACAGGAATGCGAACCTTTGCTTTCAGTATCTGGTGTGACCCCCTTGTGCAGCAATACCTGCAACTAAACGTTTCCGGTAACTGTTGCTCAGTCCTGCACATCAGCTTGGAGGAATTTTAGCCCGTACCTCAGTACAGAACAGCTTCAACTCTGGGATGTTGGTGGGTTTCCTCACATGAACTGCTTACTTCAGGTCCTTCCACAACATTTCTATTGCATTAAGGTCAGGACTTTGACTTGGCCATTCTAAAACATTCGCTTTATTCTTCTTTAACCATTCTTTGGTAGAACGACTTGTGTGCTTAGGCTCGTTGTCTTGCTGCATGACCCACTTTCTATTCAGATTCAGTTCATGGACAGATGTTCTGACATTTTCCTTTAGAATTCGCTGGTATAATTCAGAATTCATTGTTCCATTAATTATGATAAGTCATCCAGGCCCAGATGCAGCAAAACAGGCCCAACCCATGATACTCCCACCACCATGTTTCACAGATGGGATAAGGTTCTTATGCTGGAATGCAGTGTTTTCCTTTCTCCAAACATAACGCTTCTCATTTAAATCAAAAATTTCTATTTTGGTCTCGTCCGTCCACAAAACATTTTTCCATCAGCCTTCTGTCTTGTCCATGTGGACTTTAGCAAACTGCAGAAAGAAAAAGCAATGTTCTTTTTGGAAAGCAGTGGCTTCTAATTGCTTAGAAGTTAGAGATGGTTTTGTAACCCTTTCCCAGCCCGATGAGCATCAACAGCTCTTTTTGTGAGGTGCTCAGAAATCTCCTTTGTTCATGCCATGATACACTTCCACAAACATGTGTTGTGAAGATCAGACTCTGTAAAAATCCCTGTTCTTTAATTAAAACAAGCCGCTCACTCACACCTGATCGTCGTCCCATTGATTGAAAATACCTGACTCGAATTTCACCTTCAAATTAAACTGCTAATCCTAGGGGTTCACATACTTTTGCCACTCACAGATATGAAATATCGGACCATTTTCCTCAATAAATAAACGATCAAGTATAATATTTTTGTCTCATTTGTTTAATTGGGTTCTCTTTGTCTGCTTTTAGGACTTGTGTGAAGAGCCGATGATGTTTTAGGTCACATTTATGCAGATTTTTAATTATGCAGGGTTCACAAACTTTCAAGCACCACTGTATATCAAGGTCAAATTTCATCATGCACAGTCAGCACTTACGGGAAAATGTGTGTGTGTGTGTGTGTGTGTGTGTGTGTGTGTGTGTGTGTGTGTGTGTTTGTGTGTGTGTGTGTGTGTGTGTAGTCACCTGGGTATCAATCTGTGTGTTGGCAGTGCCACGCGATGCTCTTTTCTAGCCTGCTCGTACAATTCCTTGAGAGAGTGGGAATGTAACTGGGAGGACTTTCCTGACACACACACACACACACACACACACACACACACACACACACACACACACACACACACACGCTCTTTTATAGTTTGGACAACTTGAAATAATTGTTTCGTTGCTGAGTGTAGTCATTTGTGTGCTATTCGGCTAAATGACGTCTTTTCCACATTTTATAGTATTACAACCTGTTATTTAATATATAAATATTTTTTATGCCTTACCTGATATGGACATTAAGACGTTGCTGATGGTGTACACCCATGTGCACTTGTGTGGAAAAAGCTTGACAAAAAGAGATAAAGCGAGAGATCAGAAGTTAGCGAAAGGACCTTAAAGTCACCGATTCTCATGAGGATGAACTAATGAACAAATGATAGATTATAACCACATATGTATTAGCGTTTTATTAGTCTATAATTAACGTTATAAATCGATTCTGGCCTAAAATGGCCGCCACTACAGCTGTGTCTTCAGCTATGCAATTTATTGTTATTTTTTTAAATAGAAAACAGTATCAGAAAGCAGGTAAACAAATCTAAACAATCTGACTTTTCAGCATAGTTAGCATGACATGAAGTCAGTGTTATTAGCTTTGGACTTTAGCTTTGGTGCTGCAACTAGGCAAGTACATTTTACATACTAAACATATCTTGGATGAGGGACTATGAGTTTTTTTTTTTTTTAAAGCATGGTTTAATTCCAAACTATTTTTGAAAATCCTGACTGTGTGTTTGTGGCTCACCAACTCGAGTGTGGCCTCCGAGCTGTTCAAATTTAACGTGAAGATCCCTTCATCAGAGCCCAGGATCAGGTGGTGGTCTGGAGAGAGAGAGAGAGAGAGAGAGAGAGAGAGAGAGAGAGAGAGAGATGAGATGAGATAGCTGTGTGTTTAATGCTAGTTCATGTCTAGATAGCATTCTCCATACTAGCAGGTCGGCCATTTTAAGAAACTACTCGAGTAAAAAGTATTAAAGAAGGATATGTCGTACTTTTTATCCATTTGTAGTTGCATTTAATGTTGTGGAACGACTACAAAACTAGTTAGTTCCTGTTCTCGCTTACGTTATAGCAGCTATAACAAGCCAGCCTCTCTTTTTTTCCTCAGCTCCTGCATTTAAGAAGACAACAAGTCGAGCTCGACGCCAGCAGCGTCGATGGGGATGCCTGGTCCTTCATGTTACTAATGTGTACGCGTGAAATACCCTTAAATTACACTTCGAACAGGACGGAAGCTAGTGAAGAAAAACCTATTTCAGACATTTGACCTTGCTGTGACCTTGACCCTGTTTGGATCAGTTCCCAAATCTAATCAGTTCACCTGCCGGTTACGATGATAACCCCATTACAATCCTACAAACCGAAGAGAACGCACAGACGCACACATGATGCTAGTCATATTACATAAATAGAGTTCTCCTTGGAGAAAACGTCACCATATCAACGATCAGACGTTTTACACAGCCTTGTCTACAGCATTTCCTTTCTCACCTTTGGTGGTGGGGTGATCCCACGTCGTAGAGCAGTTGACTTTTAAAGGGCAGCCGTTAAAAACCTTTTTAAAGAAGATCTGTAATGAAGAAAAGTAAGAACGTTTAGTTGACGGCGATTATACTGCGTGCGTCTACGTATATTATAAGAGTCAGGATTATTTATTTATTTATTCTGGGTGGGTTGGGATTCATACCGGTAATACCGGCTTCCTCTGTACTGGATCCGGCGGCTCCTGCAAAAACACACCACCATTCTGATCCACAGGATTCATGCATGTAGGTAACTATACACAGGTTCCAATACTAACACTCCTATAATACTTACTGTACATGAGTGAAATTATTGATAAATGATGTATTGTTTAACAAGCAATTCCAGCAACTTTCATTTTTAACTTTTAACAAAAGTAATGATCTTTTACTAGCGTATTTTACTTGTCCTGGGGGCGGGGCTTAATTCGTTTGCATGTTGTCATGCCACGTAAATGTATAGTTTTCGAGGTCATGTAGTGGTGAGAGGTCATAAATAAGATGTCAGAGAAATTTTTTTTTTTTTTTGCGTTTTTTAAACTTCATTCCTACCACGGTAATGAAAAACGGCAAACGAAGCAGATTTGTCTGAACACGTGACATGTTGCAAACATGCTGCTGACATGTGGTCGTAGTTCCTGTACACCGTAACCTATTCAATATCGTTTCATTTTTATAGTTGTCTATAGGGTTATTTTGTTTTGAATCCAGCACATAGGACTCAGAAGTAGCATGCACCAACATTGAGGTTTGAGTTTTGAGTAAAACTGTTGTTTTTTTTTAATCTGCTTTTTACACGAACCAAATTTCAAATTGTTCCTGAAACGGACATGAAATCTTTAGCTACTGTGTAATTTATTCATTATGGCTCGGAGATTTGGGCTTTCTCACTATCAGTGAAGGAATATTATGCAAATTGTTTGCACTGGACCATCAGAATATTATCCAATAATGATAAACATCCAATAATTTTTTTTCTTTAAAAACAAAAAGGTTTAAAATAATTTTTTTTAACTGAAGCAAATACGTAGATAAAAACTTTCTCTGATATTTCAGGCTAATTTGTTCGTTTTTAAAAAAAAAAAATTATCCAATATCCAATCCACCATTTTTTTGCTGGTATTGGACCGATACTGATCCTGGGTGTCGGATCGGTGCCATCTTGATTATAAACAAGTTTATTAGTCTGATGAAATAAGCCTAGGGTGCGCATAGCTAGTACTTCCTGAACACTAAGCTTGTTTTTTTTTTACAGTACATTACAGCAAGCATTTAAAACGTAAAGCTTTTTAGTGTTTCTGTAGTCCTATTTGGATAGGATTACATCATTTTCAAGGCACTCCTCTGATTGGCCGTGTTGGTGTTTTTCTCTCTCCTCAGCAAAAATTACAGATTGAATGACCTGCTGATAATTTCAGTCCTGTCCGGTGAGCTATTATAATGATAGCTATAGCTATAAAAGCATACACCTGTACATCACCTCCTGTAATGTTTCGCTTTCTAGAAATAAATGAACGAATGAATAGTATCGCCAATCGTACATGTAAATGATCCAATCACGTTCTCTGTATCCAGACTGCGAATACATGTAAAACAACAGCGAATCGTGTGTGATGCAAACATCCATGTTGTTGGAAGAAAAAAAAAAAAAAAAACAGTCCTGTAACTCATGTTAATTTAATTGCTGTCTGGATTTCTGTAAAAAAAAAATGTCTGTTATGACATACGGTATAACACGCAGAGAAAATAATCCCGTCCAAATAGGGCTTATCTGTTCCTCAGTGATTATGTCAGGATGTCTAGCTGTCTTCGAGGCAAAAAAGGGGGCGTGGCTACAGAACATAAGAAGCCTCTGGTGTTGAATCTTTAATGGTACCTTAACAGGCTGTCGGCGCCTCCTGTCTGATTTGGGCGGTAATACGGGAGGCTGATCTGGTGAGATGTCTGTCCTAAAGCTGGAAAACGTGGAAGGGTCTGCCACAACACACACACACACACACACACACACACACACACACACACACACACACACATAGAGCCAAATTCTTATTTTGGCCTTTATGTCTTTATTGGAGTGCACATGTGTGGTTGAGACTGCATTTCTGTGTGTATGTGTGTGCATGCTCATATGTGTGTGTTTGTGTCGCTCACCCGAGTTGACGTTACGGACGGAGCGTGGCCGTGGCACAGGATGACTGCGTGTGTGTGTCCCGCTGCTGGTTCTCAGCAGTGGAGACGGAATGTAGAGACTCTGAACTTTCGCTCGCTCGTCCTCTGCATTCATGCTCTCTTCTGAACTGCTGCGCATCTTCGGCTGTACACACCGACACACACACACACACACACACACACACACACACCCACACACACACACACACACACACACACACACACACAGAGGTTTGGTTGGTGTATATACTGTTAAATACACTTGATACCATTTTAAATAAATACAATTTACCTTCGGAGGAAGTGGAGGAGGAACATCATCAGCTGGCAGTGAGTTACTGCACAGAGAAATAAAACAATGAGTTCAGTTCATATGTGTATCTGTGTGTGTGTGTGTGTGTGTGTGTGTGTGTGTGTGTGTGTGTGTTTGGGGGGGATGGAGTGTGTGTGTGTGTGTGTGTGTGTAGGGGACATACCTGCTGAACTGATTAAAAGGGCTGTAGGAGGAAGCAGGAAAACAGAACAAATTTTCATTAACCAATAATCCATGAACACACATTTTGTTTCGTCTTAAATATGGACAATAACCCTAACAAAAATAACTCAAATATGACCACAACGATTACTAATGAACATAAAAATGTTTTTTGTCAAAAGTCTAATATCCAAAATGGCAAAACGAAATAAAATTCGTACATTTCCACATCATCGTAGTCGTCATCGGTGTCCGTGCTGTCCCCTCTGTCAAAAACAACACATAAACACTGACTACAAACCATCAATTCAATCATTTTATACCTTACATAAGATCATGGTGGTTTTTCTTTTTTTTTGATCATAGCAGTAGACAGTAGACTTTTCTCAAGCTGAATTCGTTGTTTCAGGGACAGAAACCTTTACCTGGTCGGACTTTTGAGCTGTGCATCTGGAGAACCCAGCCACTGACTTCCAACTGAAGCCTGTAACTACACCGAGAGAAAAAAAATACATAAACAATTTAGAGCTGAATTTATACACGGTAATATCCATATATTGCATGATGCACAGCCTAACCTGAAGCATGACTCAAATCAACACACTTAACCCTGAGTATAAACGCAATAATAGACACAAAATGCAAAGACTAAACGAAATAAACTGAAATTTAACTACTGACACAAAGACTCACCAACAATAACAAAAGAAAAAAAAAGCAATAAAACATATATGACGAGATAAAAGATGAAGATGAATTACACACACAATGCAGGATGTACACACACACACACACACACACACACACACACACACACACACACTTACTGTTGTATCTGGTGACTCTTGTTTTCGGTTCACTGGTCTCTGTGTGTAGATCTGATTCACTGAAACAGGAAATCCATATCAGAACAACAGACGGAGAGAGACAGACAGATACAGAGAGACAGACAAAGAGAGAGACAGACATTGACAGACACAGTGAGAGAGAGAGAAACAGAGAGAGAAAAAGACAAATACAGAGAGACAGACAAAATGAGAGACTGACAGAAAGAGAGAGAGAGACAGGCAGACAGACAGAGAGAGAGACACACACAGTCTCTTACAGCTGATGTCTGAGTTTGTCCTCTCTGCCCGGTTGTGTCGGTTGATGGAGTGAATCCGCCTCAGGGAATTCGGCACTGGCACCTGTATGGAGAGCATCCATACACACACACACACACACACACACACACACACACACACACACACACGCACACACACGCACGCACACACTCATGTAAACATTTAAAATATACTTTTATAATATACTTTTATCATTTTAAATATGCTATATTTTTTTTAAAATAATTGACTGTGTGTGTGTGTGTGTGTGTGTGTGTGTGTGTGTGTGTGTGTGTGTGTGTGGGTGTGTGTACCTCGATGTCATCATCGTCCGGTTGTAAACACTCTTTGAGTTTCTCAGGATGCCGGAGTTTATCCAGCAGTTCAAGGGTTAAGTCTCGCTTCAAACACGGCTGCATCACGAACAGGTGCTGAGAGAGAGACAGAAAATAATAATAATAATAATAATAATAATAATAATAATAATAATAATAATAATAAGAGGAATAATAATAATAGGAAGAATATTAGTAGTAGTAGCAGTGGTAGTAGTAGTTTTAGTAGTAATAGTATTAGTAGTTTCAGTGATAGTAGTAATGTTAGTAGCAGTAGTGTTAGGAGCAGCAGTATTAGTAGTTTTACTAGTATTAGTAGAAGTGTTAGTAGCATTAGAACTGGTAGTAGAAGTGCTAGTAGCAGTAGCAGTAGTAATAGTAAAAATAGTATTAGTAGTTTTAGTAGTAGTAGTGTTAGTAGTATTAGAAGCAGTAGCAGCAGTAGTAGTAGTAGCAGTAGTAGTAGTAGTAGTACTAATAGTATTGGTAGTAGTAGTGATAGTAGCATTAGAAGTAGTAGCAGTAGCAGCAGTAGTAGTAGTAGTAGTAGTAGTAGTAGTAGTAATACTAATAGTAGTGATAGTAGCATTAGAAGTAGTAGCAGTAGTATTAATAGTACTGGTAGTAGTAGTGTTAGTAGAAGCAGTAGTAATAGTAGCAATACTATTAGTAGTTTTAGTAGTACTAATAGTAGTAGCAGTTGTAGTACTAATAGTATTGGTAGTAGGACTGTTAGTAGCAGCAGCAGCAGTAGTAGTATTACTTACCGTGAGCATCTTCTTAGCGCTCGGTCTCTTCTTTGGGTTTCTGATTAGCATTGCCTTTACAAAGTTATAAAACATAGGTGACCTGTCTCACACACACACACACACACACACACACACACACACACACACACACAGTGTTTAATCATCATCAGCACCGGTATAGGACAGTATAATTCAAGTACACACACACACACACACACACACACACACACACACAAACACACATACCACTTAGCCTTGTCTTTGAGTTTGGGAGGTTGGTATCCGCTCTTAGACATGAGAAAGAGAACCCTGAAACACAAGACAACACAATAAAAATGTAATTACACAGTAGTAGATATCTAAAAATAAAAATATGGTGTGTTTGTGTGTGTGTGTTTCTGTGATCACCTGAGCGGATGAACATCGAACAGCGGCGGCTGAAGCTCTGCAAGTTCAATGGCTGTGATTCCAACTGACCAAATGTCACACAGCTCGTTATAACCTCCTTTAATCTCCACTGCTGCTACCTCAGGTGCCATCCTGCATGAGGAGCCATAACACACACATACACGTGCGTATAAACACAGACTTCACACAAGGTTTGTACGCTGTAAGGTTTATTTGTCATTGTAATTTCTCCACAAACCCAGTTATGTTATGTCCATTTGTTGTCGTATTTACGGTACACATGCTACTCCGGGAGTTACGGTACTTTTATTTCTTTTTTTATTTGTATTGTGGAACACTAACACTACTGACCATGACACCAGCATGACACTGACATTCCCATAGCCTGACTTACAGACAGATATTTACAAGTACAGGAAATTGTGGTGCCAAAAAACTGGAAAGTTGATTGCTCCAGCTCTTGGTTCGCAATGTGCAGGAGTACAACAACATACGCAACACTAACACGACAAAAGAAAAATCAACTGAAATGTGCTGAGATACAAGTGTCCGTGATACTAGCACTACATAATTCATAAAAGATGTCAACACCGTGGCTTTACTTGCACTTACCAATATGGAGTCCCTATGAAAGACATTCGACGTGCAAACGTTGCCGTGATCTGCGCTGAGATTCCAAAATCCGCTAAAAAAGGAAACAAGAAAGATCATCGATTAAATCTGCACTCCTGACAAAACAGTGCAAAAGTGCAAAACAAAATCAGTCAGCCGTCTTAACCTTGTCATTTTAAAAAAATTTCCATACCACACAGTAAATGCATCATCACTGACCTAATTTGACTTCGCCATGGTCGTTCAGGAGAATATTGGCACCCTGAAAGAAAAGCAGCTTTAAAAAACAAGTACTTCATGGCTGTGTTGCAATTTTTTTTTCGTTTGTAACACACCCTCGTCAACTCGCCCCACTGTGTTCGAATTTCAGTTGTCATTTTAAGGGATGTTCAATTCCACCCTATGGGGGGTCTTTCACTTCTTAAAGGGGTTCAACTTCGAGTTCTTTCTAGTTGGGATCTACTAGAAACAATAGGAGCAAGCCGACTTTCTATCTACAGCTGGATTTACACTTTGGTGTCATTTTTTGCTCATGAGCTGAGATGGTCTTAGAACACATAACGTGATGCTCACCTGCAGCCAATTAAGTGTCACTGCGACCAAAATCTCAAACTGCTATGACGCTCGTCTAAAAGCCACCAATAGAAAGACGGCATAGGATGACGCGAAAGTCACGCGACAGCTACGAATATGGTAGCGGTGATGACGAAACGTAACCCAAACACGCTAATGGACAGAAAAAAATATTCTTATTACCACCATTCTCACTTTGAAAAAATGTTTGTGATTGATGACGTAAGCAGAACATAAAAAGAGTTTTCTTTAAACACAGGTCTATCGTTAGAGGATCTTCATCATGTAAACTGATATGGAAAAAAACACATTACCTTAGTCTGGCTAGTGAGCTAGCCAGGTTGTTAGCTAGCAAACACCTGAATCTAAAGCTAATCAAATGCAATTTCTGGTTATAAACTTGCCAAGCTTGTATAAGTCTGTTTTTGTTGTATTGATTGATTGTAAATCGCCAATGAATACTGTATGCTTCAGCTAGATTGTTCTAAGCATATTCCTGACAAAAATGATGAGAAAACTTTGACGAGAGCTTATTGAAGACAGTTCTGAACGAGGACAGTACTGAACACTGCTTGGCACACATGCATGGTAAACATTCGATCTTTGTGACTCATTATGCCTCTGAGACGATTTCAAATTTTGTAAGCAGTATTAGTTACATTTGTGTTTAGCACCAAACTTCCAAAGATTGAGAATAAATTCAGTGAAACAAAGCAAATATATAAAGCTTAGGGCAGTATTCTGAAAAATATTTTAGCATCAGCATGTACCTTGATGTCTCTGTGTATCTTCTTCTGGCCATGCAGGTAATCTAACCCCTGTTAAAAAAAAATAAAACTTTTTTGTTAGGATTGCAGATTATGGATCAGTTATACTTGAAATATCCATCTTACAGTGAGCTGTAAACGCAAAACACATTAACAAAAAAAAAAAAAAAGAAACCAAAAACACATTAACATTAACAGAAAGTGGGCATGTCCTCATCAAACATCACATGCTCGTTGCCAACTGGACACTGCACTTTTTCAGTTTGTTATCTATAGTAATTGGTCTAGCAAAAACGATTTCAAGCGAACGTACTTATGTTACTAGAGTGAAGAATCATTCTTTCTTCAAATTACACATACTCATATTTATGCTGTGCGAAGTTGACAGCAAATGAGTGTAGATATTTTTGAGCTCACCTGTAGCATCTCACGACACACATATGCAATTTGTAGCTCTGAAAGAGGGCCAGTTACTGCGAAAGAGAGAAAGAGAGATACATACAAGGGGTGAGTGATGGCAGAAGGAATGAGTGAAATGATTGACATAGCAGACCACAGGGCTACATGCCCCACTTAAGAATTTTGACCAAAACTGATTTTAAAAATTGTTCTATCTGTGGAGATGTGAGGTGCTTGGGATAACATCGTACATGCACGCCCATAATATTACTTCTATAATAAATATTTTAACTGTCCTAGCGCTGTCACTCCGAAATTTCACATTGGTCTTCAGTTGGGTTGAGTGTGAAGGCCATAGCATATTATTTTCATTATTTTCATCAAACCATTCAGTGAGCCCTTGTACTCTGTGGATGGGGCCAGGGTCATCCTGATAGAGACCATGCCCATCAGGATAGAAATCTCAGAAGATCCTTGGATTGGGGCAGCCGCATAAGTCTCGCCTTATGATCAGTAGATTGCAAGGTCAAATCCTGAGGATGCCACAGCTGTCCATGGCTCGGAGTCCCAGAGTGCAAAACTGGGTGGGATGGAGTTACTCTGCCTCCCCTGTCAATCAGAGCAACACTAGCCAACTGTGGCACCTATGAGCTTATGTATGTGGAAGAGGGCAGATAGTGCTTTCCTCTGAATGTGTCGGAGTGCTAGCTGTAACCAGTTGGTAGCTATCATATGATATGGGAGAACTAGCTAGTGGGTGGGACTGGACAAATGCCTTTAAGTGGCCAAGTGGACCTGGACCATGAATAAATGTCCCCACAGCATAACAGATAATGGTTTTTCCTTTAATTTGTCCCCCATTTGTAGTCTCTACAGAAGTCTTACAATCCAATACTGTTTTTGTTGACTTGTCCTTAAAACTTGGATGTGTAAATTACCAACATGGCACTAGGAACACACTCAAGCTCTCCACCATGCAGCAAAAACAGCCTTTCACCCAGTTCTTTTGCTTCAAATTGTGTCCAGAGTCATATTTAGTAATGACAGCATCTGTCGTGTGTAGGTGGAGGAGGTTAGTAGGCTGTAGAAACCACATGTGACAAATATGACTAAATCAAATGTTAAGACTTATCCACTGTTTTTAGAGTTTAAAAGATAAAGTCCATAAATCTGGGGTAGGTTATCTAATGGTTATCTAAGAACCTTGACTTGGGTTGACAATGAAACCCAATGAAGGGCAATGAATCAACCCGTAACATGGAGGCTGGAGTGAAACTAAATGATTCAGAGAAAAGGGAAGTTGATGAGAACTTGTTATATATATATATATTTATTAGTGGATTTTTTATATATTTATTTATAGATTTCACCTACCATGGTAGATATCCTGTAAGGAGCCCCCTCCACAGTACTCCATACAGATCCAGAGTTTATTTGACCTACAACACACACAAATACAAATTTATCTGTCTAATTTCTATACACTTAATGCATCTATACATGGCAGGGGTTCATATTAAATGTCTTGCAACACCGAACACTCAGTTTCAATGACAACTTTGTGTATCAAACACAGCAAAATGTTTGGTTTGCGGTCTTGCACTGTATGTGTGATACTTGGGAAGCTTCAAAATTTGTTCATTTTAATGCCTTAGCTTAGATCTTTCTAAATGTAATAGATCTTTCTCAATTACCAACACGAGTATCTTCTTTTATTAGAGAATATACCGTTACGCCTGAAAGTCAGTGGAGATTCATCTATCAACACAGAACACTTTTAAATCCAGAGACAGGTAACAAGCTAACAAAGAGTACTGTGCTAACTAATGCTTTATATGATGTTGGGTACCTCAGGGGCTACACTTCACTTTTAGGAGGTAGAAAACTTAAATCCTGAGACTGCCCAAGAGCGTCTGTTGGGTCCTTGTGCAAGATCCTTAATTATTAATATTATTATCAAAGACCTTAACCATCAACTGCTTGACTGTAGTTCTATAAGTTTGGAATGGGTTTTGCCACACTGAATACAAGTGTCTGAGAAATACATAATATAAATCATGTTCTAAAAGAGCACAACTTACCAATTACCTTTGAAATGATCAAATTTCCTGCCCAAACATACCAGGCTACCTTTAAGAAACTCTTTATGAACTGGATTGGATATGCTAGAATAATGAAACAATAAAACCTTGAATATCCTGGATTGGGTAAAACTAATAATTGTTCTTTGACCCAAAGGTAGCCACAAAAGTTTTTGTCATTATACATTTTATTTTATTAACTAGAGGAGTGCATGGGATTTTTTTTTTTAAATCCCATTCTTGCTGTTTCTAGAAGGAATTCTGTCCCATCCTGCTCACTCCCACAGACACTCTTGACCAATCTCATCAACTCCCTCAAACACTTGACAAATCCCACCTACTACCTCAAACACTCTTGACCAATTTCATCAACTCCCTCAAACACTTGACAAATCCCACCAAGTCCCTAAAACACTCTTGACCAATCCCACCCACTCCCTCAAACACTCTTGACCAATTCCACCCACTCCGATAAACACTCTTGACCAATCCCACCCACTCCCTCAAACAATCTTGACAAATCCCACCTACTATCTCAAACACTCTTGACAAATCCCATCCACTCCCTCAAACAATCTTGACAAATCCCACCTACTCCCTCAAACACTCTTGACCAATCCCACCCACTCCCGCAAACACTCTTGACCAATCCCACCCACTCCTGCAAATATTCTTGACCAATCCCACCCACTCCTGCAAACACTCTTGACCAATCCCACCCACTCCTGCAAACACTCTTGACCAATCCCACCCACTCCTGCAAACACTCTTGACCAATCCCACCCACTCCGATAAACACTCTTGACCAATCCCACCCACTCCCTCAAACAATCTTGACAAATCCCACCGACTCCCTCAAACACTCTTGACCAATCCCACCCACTCCCACAAACACTCGACCAATCCCACCCACTCCTGCAAATATTCTTGACCAATCCCATCCGCTCCTGCAAACACTCTTGACCAATCCCACCCACTCCCTCAAACACACTTGACAAATCCCATCCACTCCCTCAAACACTTGACAAATCCCACCATGTCCCTCAAACACTCTTGACCAATCCCACCCACTCCCTCAAGCACACTTGACAAATCCCATCCACTCCCTCAAACACTTGACAAATCCCACCATGTCCCTCAAACACTCTTGACCAATCCCACCCACTCCTTCAAACACTCTTGACCAATTCCACCCACTCCGATAAACACTCTTGACCAATCCCACTCACTCCCTCAAACAATCTTGACAAATCCCACCTACTACCCCAAACATTCTTGACAAATCCCATCCACTCCCTCAAACAATCTTGACAAATCCCACCTACTCCCTCAAACACTCGACCAATTCCACCCACTCCCACAAACACTCTTGACCAATCCCACCCACTCCTGCAAATACTCTTGACCAATCCCACCCACTCCCACAAACACTCTTGACCAATCCCACTCACTCCTGCAAACACTCTTGACCAATCCCACTCACTCCCTCAAACACTCTTGACAAATCCCATCCACTCCCTCAAACATTTGACAAATCCCACCATGTCCCTCAAACACTCTTGACCAATCCCACCCACTCCCTCAAACACTTGACCAATCCCACCCACTCCTGCAAACACTCTTGACCAATCCCACCCACTCCCTCAAACACTCTTGACCAATCCTGCCTGCTCCTGCAGTTTTTTGTTTGCACCTGCCTACAGTGTTTTCTGACTAAGTTATTTGGTTCTATTTCTAAAAAAAATAATAATAATAAAATAAAATAAAAAAATTAGGGTGGCGTGGTTGTGGCATGGCATGTACCATTGCCACTTCACAGCTTGAGGGTCCCTCAGTTCGATCCTGACTTCGGGTTATGGTCTGTGTGGAGCTTCATACGTTCTCCTCATGTCAATGTGGATTTCCTTCGGGTTCTCTGGACAAGCTGGTAGGCAGATTGGCTATGCTGAATTGTCTCTAGGTGTGAATGAATGTGTGATTGTGTGTGCGTGGTTCCTCTTTGATGGACTGGCTTCTCATTCAGGGTGCATTCTTGCCTCATACCCTGTGTGCCAGGGAAAGGTTCGCAACTCTGACCAGGTAAAGTGTTTACTGAAGACTGAAGCGTAAGCATCCTATATGCTCTCATTTTATATGCCTTCTCCTGGCAGTAAAGACACCCACTCCTGCAAATTTTTTGTTGGGTCCTGTGATATTCCACTCTCGAAGCATACCTACTTTAAACCCCACAATGATACAAGGAACTGCTTCTGGTTATACAAAGTTTCCCTCCTGTCTCTCACCTGATGTAGCTTCCATAGTAGGCCACGATGTTGCTGTGCTTACAGCTCTTCACCATCACGATTTCCTGCTGGATCACGGAGAAATCATCCTCTGAGAGACAAGAAGGAAACAAAATCCAATCAACAAGAGGACAAGGGTCTACATTGTGTCTCTAGAACAAGGGCTGTCCATAGCAAACTTTTTGGAATTCCATCCAGTGGATTTTTTTTATCCTTCCTGTTAGCACTCACCAGATTCCACTAGTTGTCTCATACTGTACTTACCATATATATTATCATTTTGAATAAATTTACATTATTGCGTGTAGGGGATTTTAAACGTTACAATCCACTAGTGCATCACATATTCAAATCACTAGTGGCTGAATAAACGTTTACAGTGTTCATTTGAGTCACTGTAAATGTAATTTCCATACTAGTTCTCACAAAAATTCCCTTACCAGGTTCCATCTTGATTATCTTTATGGCAGCCAGTTCTCCTGTCTGTTTATTCCGGGCCTGAGGACACACACAAATACAGATACATAGTCATAATTAGCTCATGTGTTTTTAGATGTATGCGGTTACTCATCTTTTACAGGGGTAGATCACCAGTTAAGGTTCTTTGCCAGTAACTGGAAGATTTTGTAGTATTCACTACTTCCATTTCATTTTTTGACAGCACTAAGTTCACGTTGTGACACAATGTGGACTTTTCCATGCAAGTTGGGTTAGCAGCCAATGCTAAGTATAATTTGTAGTCATATGTAGTCTTCTTTAGCAATTTACCAACACATCTGAGGTAAATTATGATATTTCTGGTGGCTTTATCTTGTTTCCACTGTCACTGTGCCTTTACATTGTCTTTAAAACCGACTTGGCTGCATACCAGCTTGCTAAAATTGTAACTTTGGTCATATGGAGTCTTTTGTTAGCAATTTACCAGAACATCTGAGGTAAATCTTGATATTTCTGATGCTTTTATCTTGTTTCAACTGTCTCTGTGCCTTTACATTGTCTTTACAACCGAGTTGGCTGCATACCAGCTTGCTAAATTTGTAATTTTGGTCATATGGAGTCTTTTGTTAGCCAGCCTATACTCAGTGGATATACTTCCCAGTCGCCTAGCAACAATGTCTTTAACCACTTTCCTATGCTGAAAGCACAAATTTGATTCAATATCATAAATTGAATATTGTTTCTTTGCCTGTTTTTTTTATTTATTTTTTTTAGTCTGTTAGCCAGTTTAGTTCTACTATTTCTCTGGTATTTCCTGGTTTTGACTATCTGCGTAGCCCTTTAATAGGGAGTATGACTTGGACAAGCTGAATAAAAAGAATATGAGTTTATATACTTTTGCCTCAGTGTCAGTTGTCAGCTATCTTATGATGGCGTTTTGTTTGTCGTACAAGACACTCCGTACTGCAAGAAAAACAAACACCCAAACTGTATGATTCATTTGTCGCTACAAAGTATGTGTTCTTTTGTTTACATTATAGAAAAATTATAGATATCAAAACGTATTCAGTTCAATTAAAAAGTTCTCATGGAACGACGACTTTCTGTAATCATAATTTAAAAAAACAAATAATAATCATATTTATAAGAGATTATGTTTTCACCGTCATCGTAACCGAACAGTGACGAGGACGGACCACATGCACACCCACTGTAGTGCGAGTTAAAAATAGGTGTTTGACTTTAAGAGTGGAAACTGAAGTAGTTGGGCCGCGGGACGAGGACGGAGAGATCTGGGGGTTAACCATGACTTAAAAATAGATACAGAGATGAGAATGGCCCACAAACAAACAAACACACACATAAACAGTGACTTTTTGGCAAACAAGAGGGAAATGTCAGACAATTGTGATGACAGCACTGACCACAGATGCACACGCACTCGTACACCTGCATCAGTGTCCGCGGTAACACATCACTTACGGAGCAGCTCTGAAAAACAATTAAATGTTCCGAAAGTGTTTTCGATTCGAAGTGATGCAGTAACACTTAATCATATATCACTCTAACGTAATTTAGGGCCTTGTGTAACTGGGAACATTTAGTTGTGTTTTGGAGATGCGTCGTTCTTGTCAGTAATAATAATAATAATAATAATAATATGAGAAAGAGTAATGTTTTCAATGTTGTTCAAGATGGCCGCCCCATAAATGGAAGCAGCTTGAGGCATTACGAATTTATGAATTTAGCCAAGATAACCTAAGGTAAGTTATGATAGCCTCGTAGCTCCAGTGCGAAATTAAGTAGATAAAGACGATTAAGTAGATCAGACGCAAAACACATTTTCGATTAGTGGTATAAGGATGGTCTTCTTTTTTTTTTTTTTTCAGAAACAGGACTGAGTAAACCGCAAGAGGGCATATTTTGCAGGTCAGGGTACACTTGTTAAAGGTCAGGGCAGAGGTGTTTATTTTTCTGAACAGATAGAAGGGAAAAAAGGCGACAACAGATTCTTTCTCACATCAGGAAGACGGTTAAGTTTTGGTATCACGCTTGGTATTCTGTGCTTTTATTTCCAATACCGCCTTTTCTCTCGTTCGTCTTAATTACACTAACCCTAACCCTAGCGCTGTTGAATTCTTGATTCTGATTGGTCCGATGGTGTTTTCTATAACAGCAGCTATATCTGGCAGTAGTTTAGCTGGAAATCACAGGTTTATATTAATGCACTCGTTCTAGTTTTAGCGTAATGGCAAATTCACAGTGTGGCAGACACTCAACAAACCATGTTGTTTTTTAACAGAGAAAAAACTCTGCAACAGTCAGAGGTGACTGTAGCTGTAACTCTAGGTTAAGCTTTGTGGTTTCTCTGTAACATGACAAGCTGCTGATAGAAGGAAGCTGGTGATAGAAGGAATATTTATAGCTGCTATAACTTAAGTGATACTGCATTGGTTCGCGGATGGCGCACAACACTGAATGTAACTACAAATGGGTAAAAGTTTGATGTCTCATTCATTAATTATTTAAAACCATCAGGAAAACGCTGTTCAAGGTGCAGTTTTACAGTATAATGCAGCTAGAAATGATTTGTATATACATGTGAATCCTTAAGTAACCAGAAAATAGTACTAAGAATACGCATTATAAAAATGAAAAAGCAAAGAAAGTTGGGCTTTTTCCAATTTTATTGATCTAATTACGATCCAAATATGTGGCAGATTGAAACAGCAGAATATCTACTGTTTTTGTCAATTCTGTATTTTTAATTAATGAAGAACAAGAACGCATAGAGATACTAAAGTAGTTATTTTTGCCTTGTTAAATCGTTTACTGACATAAATACATATCAAATAAATATATCACAGATCAGGAGCTTGAATTACATGGAAACTCCGACTAGTCGGCATAGATTTAGACAGCGTGAATTAATATTTGATTACGTTTTAATACATATTCATACATATTAATACAATACTATATAACTGTATCATTTGCAGATTATGTACTATACGTGGAATTATCATGTTAATGAAGCTACTAATTTAGGTAGCTTGGTAGTTTTTTAGTATTGATTTAGGTCAGAGGTTAGAAGCTAAGCTTTAATAAAAGATTGCAAGCATGAATATGCAATATGTAATAGAATTAGTACTAATTTAAGCTTGTTAGTACATAGCTAAAGTGACATATAATTAGTGCATAATCATGTTTCATTGAGTTTGTTTACTAATTAGCACATAATGATGCATGAATGAACTTAGAATGGGTCAGTTCATATGCAGACAAGTTTTCCAACGTACGTGTCTTAATCTAATTAGCATGCATTTCTATGTGACAAGCAGCTGAACTTAAAATTACTTTTCAAGTCTATCTGCATGAAGGTGAAGGTATCAGCTTGGGCATCAAAGGTTTAATTTAGGCTTGACCTTAACTTCTTTAAGGATAACAGACACGTGGGTAGAGAGAGATAGACAGAGGCAGAGAGAGAGAGAGACAGAGACAGAGACAGAGAGATAGACAGAGAGACAGACAGGGGGAGGTATACTGTATATAGGCTTGTTGTAGATTATAATCTCACTTCTGTATTTTTGTATTTTTCCTCTACAAAGAGCACCTGTTGACACACACACACACACACACACACACGCACGCACGCACGCACGCACACACACACAAATACAAGTTAGCCCTCATTATGGATTGATTGACAGTTAATAATAACTGTATATCTAATATACAATATGACATAAAGCCTATTTAATATACAGTGTTTTTATGCGACTGATAAACGATGAAGCTTTTCATTAACTAGTATAACTAATTAGTAAAACTAATATTAGTCTTAATATTATTTAGCATGCATTCATATCATATGTTTTTGGTAACTATGTAAAAGCCTTTGTATTGAGATTTATTCTGTAAATGAATTCACACGGCTAACTTTTAATAAAATTAGCACGTGAAACTCATTTGCATTTTTACCTTTAACTTAGTATGCAGTGATTTATGCATATTAGTATGCATATTAGTAAAGTAATAGCTAATGAATATTCGTAAAGCTAATTTAATGAATATTTAATATTTATGTTGGTGAAATGTTATCTGCATTGTCTTTGTGGCTCCAGTGCAGCAGGAATCAAACGTCCACTTCATTTGGGTAAATTGTGTAAAATCAGATTTTTTTTTTAAAAAAAAAACCATTTTTTTACAGTTAAACATTTCTTTAATCTTAAACTAAAGAAACTTATCGTAAACTAGATTTTTGCACAAGCAAAATTTGAACATGTATTACACATTGGCCTCTTTTAAAAAAAATGTTTAAAAATCATACAAACAATTCCAACGCAAAGTTCTCACTGCATTGTTGTGCAATTAAATCAATCTAGTTTGTGTTGTTTACTCAGAACTGAACTCTGTGGGCGACGGAGAGATTATGGTTTGCCGTGTAGGTGGAGGGAGACGCGTACATCACCCTGCAGCCCACTATGGGTGTTTCCTTCTGCATACACACACACACACACACACACACACATACACTTCTTTGTTACCTCTCACTCACCTTTACCCTTCTTCATACTTACATTCACATGTCTGTACTTTTAATAAAAGCCAAGTATTGAAACTGAAATCACACATGCTCGCAGGTCTAGTAAGTTTCACTTGGACACTCAGATATACACAATGACCTCCTGTATCTCAAGTGTAGTTCAGCTAATCAACGAAGACATGTTTTGGTGTGTGACGTTTGCTTTGGGTTGGCTCTGGAGTCAGTGTTATTGTTAACGTAGCCAATACATAAAGAGAGTTAATGTAGCTAATATGTAAAGAAGCTACCAGTTTAGCAAACCGCACGTCTAAATCGTCACCTCCAAAAACATTCTTTAATGAAAGAACAGAACAGAAAGAACAAAAACCTGTATTCGAAGAAAAAGAAATCAACAAAACAAATACGAAATATATCATCGTCCGAATTCTGTCTGCAAGTTTTAGGCCACGCCTCCTATCCGAGTCTGATGCTGGTGTTCTGAGGAAGTAAGTTTGTAGCTTCAAGATGGGGCTACAAGTGTTCTTACCTTGTTTTATTCTTTTAGATAGATGAGAACCTGTTACGCAATGTCAGAAACTACATCAACAAATCAGTTTCACGCGTTAAACACCTCTACAAAACAGTTTGAGGTCGATTTTGTGCAAGCAAGTTATAGCTGGATAAACACAAACTAGTGGCTACTAACATCTTCAAATGTGTTCATTGTCTTCACTAGAAGATTCTATATGAAGTTCACACTTTTGTGGTATTCACAGCTTCAAAATATTCTCAGTTGTTTCTCAGTATGGCAGAACCCATGAAAGTTTCCTTAGCATTAGCAGTTGATGCTAATTTGATCATAATGATGTCATAAGTTTAGTCACACATGGTCTTTTCTTAGGAATTTGAGGGAAATCTGAGGGAAATGTTGATATTCCCAACTGGTTTGGTCTCATTTTCATTGTTCTTAGAAATAAACATGGCTACATGCCAGCTAGCTACAATTTTGTTGTTGTTATTGTTGTTGTACATAGTCTTTAACCCACACATCTGAGAGAAATGTTAATATTCATGACTATTTTGTTAATATTTTTAGTCATTTCTACTGTCACTTTGCCATTACATTGTTCTCAAATGACTAAATGGCTACATGTCAGCCTGGTCATTTTGGGCAGATGTTGATATTCCAGAGAGTGTCTCATTTCCTCTGTCACTGTGCCTTTGCATGGTCACTGTAAACATATTGGCTACATAGCAGCTATGCTAACAAAAATGGTAATTTTTAGTCATATGGGGTCTTTTCTTAGCAAATTATTAACACATCTGAGGAAAATGTTGATAATCCAGTGAGTGTTGTGTCATTTCCATTGTCACTTTGCTATTACATTGTTCTCAAATGACTAAATGGCGACATGTCACTTTGCTAAAACTGTTATTTTAGTCATATGGGGTCTTTTCTTAGCAATTTAGCAACACATCTGAGAGAAATGTTGGTATTCCTGACAATTGTGTATCATTTACACTGTCACTGTGTTTTTACTGTGTTGTCCTTATAAATGACTTATAAGCTGGCTATGTTCCAGCTAGTTAAAATTGTAAGGTTTTTTTTTGTTGTTGTTGTTGTTATTGTGGCTTAGAGTTTTTTTCTTAGTAATTTACAAGCACATCTGAGGGGAATGAAATGATGTTCGTAATTTTCCTTCCAATTTATCAACACATCCCAGGGAAATGTTGATATTTCTGATGGTCATTTCCGATTGTCACTGTTCTTGTACACTGTCCTCATAAATGATTGGCTACGTGCAAGGTAGCTAAAATTGCTGTTTCAATCATATGAAGACTTTTCTTACTGATCAACCGACACATCTGAGAGAAATGTTGACATTCTAGACATTTTTGTAGCATTTCCACTGTCACTTTGCTATTACATTGTTCTCAAATGACTTGAAGGCTACTGTACATGTCACCTTGCTAAAATTGTAATTTCAGTCATATGGGGTGTTTTCTTAGCAATTTGCCAACACATCTGAGAGAAATGTTGATATTCCTGGCAGTTGGGTATCAGTTCCATTGCCACTGTGTTATTACATTGTTTTTATAAATAGACTTATAAGCTGGCTACATTCCAGCTAGCTAAAATTGCTACATCTTTTGGTAATTTTAGTCATATTGGGTCTTTTCTTAGTAATTTACCAACATATCTGAGAGAAATGTTGATATTTCTAACAGCTTTGTGTCATTTCCAATATCACTTGTCTTTTAAATTGCCATTATAAATGACTTGACTACATACCATGTAGCTAAAATGGTCATTTTTAGTCATAAGAAGGCTTTTCTCAGCCATTAACCAAGGCATCTGGGGGAAATGTTGATATTCCTGCCAGTTTTGTCTCATTCCTGCTGTCACTGTCACTTTACATTGTGCACAAATGAGACTTTCTGGTACCATGATAGCTAGCTAAATCATTTACTCTTTTGTAGTAACAGTAAGGAGCCTTTGGGCGTCCGTATTGCCCAATTGGCTAGCAACACTCATGACTCATGACTTTAACCACTTGAACAACGAGCGTCTTGTGTCTTTGACATCCTACTAGGTTTTACCTTAAGTATGAAAATAAGCATCATCTGGTGCACCAAGACCTATTTTAGCATTTACTGTAAGTGTAATTCTAGGGCAGCTTTAAAGGATATCATCCTGTGATGATATCAGGTCTTTTCCTATCCATTTGAGATGAAAGATAAACGGCACGTGTGTACAACCTCAGCTCAGATCAAAAACATCTCCGTTTTTCACACTATTACTGACTATACTTTGTAACCATCCATGCACAGAAAATTCGCCCCTGCTTCCCTACGCAAACACGTAACATCATGTGTTTCTACTTCATCTGGCAGAATGCAAATTCTAACATTTGTAAGGTTAATGATCAAATCAGGTTCTGTAGTAGGCTAAACAGTTTAGCATTCTTCTCGGTCTCTCTCTCTGGGGAGGAAAAGGTCCCACATCCCCTCATTTGCATTTTGCACACTGCTTTAACACAACAAAGCTCCTAAAGAGGTTGAAAGAAAGAAGTGAGACTACAGAACATGTCACCTATAATAAGCATTTTGTCGTTATTTTTTTTCTTTCTGGAGGAGATACTAGACACTCTCAAGTCGAATACGCCATTGTCGTATCTATACATAAGAGGAGGTCATTCACTAATGTAGTCAGTATTAGTAGCAGGCTAAAATTCTGAATGTCCAAAACAGGGTAGCACAATCACAAATAAAAGCTTATAAATAATATATGAATTTGAATGATAGATTAAGGTTAGGGTAAGTAGAACTGACCTCAAACATTTATTTGGTGTCCATTTTAGATCACTTGAGTCAAACAGATCAAACAGTTTGGTTAAGAGACTAACCTTTTCACCAGGATTTTTTTTTTTTTTAAATGGAGGTGTTTTCCCTACATGGTTCTGTATGAAATGGCTCAGTATCTAGGTGCACAGTCCCAAATTTTCTGCGTGGACATGTCCAACATACACTTCACATAAACACAAACATTTCACCATCCCAAACCACACACCCTATTCACTATTTACATATTTATATTAACACCAACACAAACATCTCACTATCATTAGTTCACTGTGGACGTGTCCCAAAGTAAGTCCCAAAGACGTGTTCCGGCAAGTATTATATCCAGTTTGATTTAAGGGCTACAAAGTCTACAAAAGTCTGATATGTTTTGTACACTTTTCTGGCTGCAAGCTTCAGCATCGTGAATCTGATTAGCTCTCCTCACTTCCGCATTTCTCTTCCTCCGTTTTGCATTGGGCAAACTACTGAACACAGCAAGTTTTTTGAATAGGATGTAGTCATTAGACTGAAAGAAAGTTCATAGAATCCCACCTCTGTTCATTATTTTTACATTATACATTTTATTTGAAGCGGATCTATGACACGGCCTATAACAATATCCCAAACTAAACAACCTTTTTATTATATAGGCCACATGAACACCATCACAAGCATCTCCTGAACATCAGTTCAACGTGGTCATGTCCCAACCACATTAAAACATTTGATGATTCCCACATAAAATACATAAAGGTTAGGGCTTCTGACCCAGCTGTCATCCTTTTTCTATGCCCTTTCTTTTTCTCTGATATTTATCCCCCAGACCTCACCACTTCCTCCTACATTCATCAACACTTTCAGCTTAATCATTTCCTCAGCAAACTGCTAGATTTTCTACACATTACGTGGAGACTATTCAAGCTAGCACTTTATCAATGTGTATCCAGCAGAGAGTTAGAGTGGGTGTCCTGCAATCCTACATCTTCTGTATTCTGTATCCGGATAATCATTTAAGTGCATATGAAATGTTCAAGCTTGCAGAGTGGGCTGTTCTTCACAGCTGCGTGTCAGGGTGGGTGGAAGAAGAGACAAAAAAAGGATCTGAACAAACTGAAAAAAAGAAATTCTCAGGAAGACAGAGTCAGCGGTGAGACGAAACAAGGACACTTCAGAAGCCATAATAGAAAGGAGAATAAACGATAAACTGGACTTAGTTGGCACAAATCAGACTTAAGGCAGACTTAAGCTGTTTTTCTGGAAGAGCTCATCATGTCTATGTTTAATAGTTTATTTTCCAGCTGGAAAAAGATACATGGAAGTGAGGAGGAACACTTGAGAAGATCCTGAAGCTTGTTGCCAGAAAAATGCAGAATAGATATCAGACTCTCATCTGAGGCTGTGATTAATCTGGGATGAAAACAGTCCAGGAGCACTTTAACCCAAAGTACTAAAAGAGGAAATTCAGTGCAAACTTATGAATTCAGGCTTGTTATGATGAAGTAGTGATGAATACCGCAAGAGTGGGTCATTCATGTGGAATCAGGTAAACCTGCTTAACGTGGCGGTATTCTTAAATTCGATTTATTATGAAATTTGAATATATAATTATGTCCAACCCTGTATTTGGGTTGGACATCATTTGGGTTGGACTTTTACAACCCTGTAAAATGGCATCGTCACATGGACATGTCCCAAACCACACACCCTGTTCAACATATTGGTCACAGAAATACTTTGGATGTGTCGCAAACCACTCAAACTATCCTAGGTCAAATAAACACCATCACAAACGTCTCACTTGGACGTGTCCCAAACCACATGGACTATCCGTGATATAAACCACACAGACATGCTGATCAGTCCACTCTGGACGTATGCCAAACCACACATCATATATATATTATATTGGCCACATAAACACAATAAATTCCAATTATCATACAGGCCCCAAACACACATTGCTGGTATTCTGTACCCGTGTGCATCAGTGTGCATCGTTTGGCGAGAGTGTGGTGCATTGTGGGATTTCAGATTCTCAAGGGAGCGGCGTGTACAGCCTACATTTTACTGTGAATTGATGGTGGTATGTTTGGTTTCTTTTTTGTCAACACGGCCTTTGCATATTGCTATTTATGAAATTGCACCCAACCAATCCACAACTGATTTAGCAAAAGAGGAACTTGAGGTTCTAACAGTAATCATTTGCCATTTCATGTTGGTCTCACTGCTGTATGCATGGTTTTTCTCTCCTTCAACACTTGACTCTTCACCAGTTTGCCAGGACGCTTAGGCTTTCCTACGAATGTGGAAGTGCATGAACCATTTGGGCTTTCTATTTGCTGTTTCTCGGAATTCACTGTTTACCTGCACAGGTGTGTGTTGCACACTTACAGTTTCCTGTCAGCCTCACACACACACACACACACACACACACACACACACACACACACACACACACACACAGACACACACACACACACACACACACACACAGACACACAGAGAAAGAGAGAGAAAACCCACAATTCTACGCCACTTTTTAACTTCAGTCCTAAACTCTAAAGCCTTCAATCTAATCCTTAACTCACCATCTCAAACTTTCACACTAATCCTAAACTTTAACTAAAGCCTAGCTCTAATCCTAAATCACACTGTAATTCTAAAGCCTAACTCTAATCCTAAACTTTAATCCTGAACTGTAACTCTAATCCTAAATCACAACTGTAATTCTAAAGCCTAACTCTGATCCTAAACTCTAATCCTAAATCACAACTGTAATTCTAAAGCCTAACTCTAATCCTAAACTCTGACTCCTATGGGATCCTAAATCCTAATCCTAAAGCCTAATCCCAAGGCCTAACTCTGATCCTAAGCTCTAATCCTAAAGCCTAACTCTAATCCTAAAATCTAACTCCTAAATCCTAGAGTCTAATTCTAATCAGAAACTAATGACTCTACCTGCTAACTTTAACCCCTTGTTCTAACACTTTACTATAATCTTAAACCTTAACTCTAACCCCTAAATTCTAACCCATAATTCTACTCTTAAACCCTACTTTTAAGTAATAAATCAAATCCTAAATTCTAATTTTTATCTCCTTAATGTAACCCTAAACCTAAACCCTACTTCTAAACCTAGAACATTATTTAACCCCAACCTTAAACCATAACTACAACTCCTAACTCTAAATACTCTAAAAGTTTCCTTTCAAACCTTAATTTTAATTTTAATCCATAACTCTAACACTAGATCCTAACTCAAAACATAACACGAATTCTAAACCCTAGCTCTAATGTCTAATTCTAACGCACCCTCATAAACAAATATCACACACGCTCCTAGGTGTGATGTGGCCAGCAGAATTTTCAACATATTCCAGCTCACACATCAAATCACACATTTCACACACACACACACACACACACACACACACACACACACACACACACACACACACACACACACACACACACACACACACACACACACACACACAAACAGTTTTCGTTCAGGTGTGACCAACATGAGCACCCCACTCACACACAGAGGCCTCAGAGGGGAGTCAGAGAGGCTAAAAAGTACCTAGAGTTTAGTTCTAGACTGAACTTTCCATCGAAAGGAATGCTGGAGGTTGACCCCCCACTACACTGATTACTGTACTGATTACTACAGATTCACCATACACCATGCATGAGTGAAAAATGTGTAGTAGAATTCATTCTAACAATCTGAACAAGTAACGGTGGTCAAGAACAAGATGGTGGTTGCTTTAGAGTGTGTGTGAGCAATTATTACCATAAACATCATGGGTCCAAACGGTAATTTCAGTTAGTTATTTAGAGCAAGATGCAGTCACAGGACGGAAAAGTAGTTCACAGCATCACAAGTCGATTAAGATGGCGAGTAAACAGGGTACTCTCGAGAGTTTGCATCATGTTCTGGGAAAATTCGATTCAATAACAATTCAATTCAACTGGCATTTATTTATATAAATAAAAGTCTGTGATTGGACGGTTGCAACATCAACGTCTAAGTAGGTGGTGCTTGGCTGCTTTAAGTCCCAGACTCTCTGGCGGATGTTAGAGGTTTGTCGAGAGAAATTCTTGGCTACACACAATTTTGCATACCAGTGAAAGTTATTACGGTTAGTAACGATTGTAGATTTGTTTTCGCACCGACATACACAGCCAAGACCGGTCTTAGTTGTGTCCCGAGGCGTAACTTTGCGCCCATGGTTGGTGCAACAGAGTAAAAATCTGACCTACAGTATGTAAGACCTATTTCGAGATGAGTCCTCAGTTTACTGTAAAAAAAAAAAAAGGGCCCTCTTTCTTTCTCAAATGACAAGAACAGAAAAATGAACAAAAACAGAACCAGTGACACTTGGAGACGTGCTGTTATAGGAAAATAATCAACACCATGGTGGTGCGATGCGGCTCGACGTGAAGCTACTGTTACCGCACCGAAATTGATTATTTTCCTATAACACCACATTCTGAAGTGTTTTATTCCTCTTATAGCACAGCAGTTTGCCAACATTTACAATGTTTTATTTATTAAAGAATAATATATCATACTTTTTTTTTATCCATTTATAGTTACATTTAACGTTGTGGAACATTAAACGTCTGCAAAGCAAGTTAGTTCCTGATATCACTTATGTTACAGATTCCTTTACGATACATACAAACAATGTTCCCTCACCAGCCACTGACCTATTCTGACTTATTTAAGATCTATTTAGAGCAACATTGTGTGTGTGTGTGTGTGTGTATGTGTGTATGTGACCATAATAATCAAAAACAGCATAACTATTCACAATGAAATGTGACTAGTGTGAATTAATGGAGTCCTGGGTTCACTGTAAAAAAAAAAACACAGGGACCTCTTTTCTCTGACGTGACAAGAAAAGACAAATGCTGTGACGAACGAAAATTGAATCATCGACACACACTGACACACAACTCACACCGACACACACAAACACTGACTCATACACACACTCATACTGACGCACAGCTATTAGGAGCACTATAATATGGTGAGGCGAGGTTTGACACCACACAAAACATCGATTGAAACTGAACAACGCACTGCTGTGGAGTGGGAGAAGGAGGTGGGAGAAGGAGGTGGGAGAAGGACGGAAGAGCAGTAAGAAAGGTTCTGGAGAATACCGTTCCAAACTTTGTTGTGGGTAATGCATCTGAGCCACATTGATGCCTTAAGTTGTACACACCACCAGAAGACCAGCATTGGTGTTCCTGAAAGTCCGAGCTGGGGATTAGTCCTGCAGGAGCTACTGTGATGTTCAGCACCAAGTGGCTGTTGACTAGTTTATGTTCCTTGACTAATAAATGAAATATTATAAAGTATTTTGTTCATTTGTTCTGTGTGTTTGATAAGTTCAGGTACAACAGGGCTACCACTTCAAAAACAACAATACCAACAAATTAGTCATTTTAACAGCTCACACACACACACACACACACACACACACACACACACACACACACACACAAGCACGACTCAGAGACCTTTAGTCCGAAATACGCTGTCACTGACACATTTCACACTGCCGAGAGGCGCCGTTCTAGAAAAAACAACCAACACCAAGATGGTGCGGTGGTGCAATGCGGCCTGACGTCAGGCGGCGGTGCCGCATTTTTCCGTTAACTCCACACCCCGAAACGTTTTATTCCTCTTCCACCACAGCAATCCGCCAACAACTACAACGTTTTATTTATTAAACTATGACACGTCGTACTTTTTATCCATTTATAGTTACGTTTCATGTTGTGGAACATCTGCAAAGCAAGTTATCCTTACGTTACGGATACGTCATTCCCTCATTTTTTTTTCTCTCTCTCTCGCTCTCTCTCTTCAATCGATACGAACGCACCTTGTCATCTTACTCCTCCGTCCTGAAAGACTTACCGACTGTTACAAAGCTCTGACACTGGAGACTCCTTCCATAAATGTTAAATAAACGTCGCCTTACGGAAAACTTCGCTGTTTCTTTGTTGAATCATTTTTAAAATCTGTTTATCAGGCTTCGATCCCCGAGTCCCAGTGAATACTGTATGTGTCCCAGCGTTACTATAGAAACGATAACGTATTAAAACAAGAGCATTGATATGAACCTTTGACTTGAGCACTCTTAGAGCGGCAACCTATAAATCTATATAAGAGGTAGAAGGTCATGACGACTCTGTGCAGTATTATAACACTTTTCATCACGTATCATTTCATGATAACTTTTTAATATAATAGAATTTTATCTCTATAATGGTAAAATTCATTTTAATTTAAAATTATCGTGATGTACCGTCACACTGACATATCAACACAGCCCTAATATGACAGATCCATTCATTTCCTGCTTTCTTTCGCGTCTCGCTACTGAGGGTTTTGGCACGCAAATGTGCAAAAATAAATAAACCTTTGACCTCTGACCTCATGCACACCTTTTAAAAATTCAACCTCGCAACACCTGTATGCTCAAAGTGTGCGATTGTTCCTTTCATCCTTTCTCTCACAGATTCCTCCGTTACAAGCTTCTGTTTCAAAATGCTATAGCATAATAATACAATATTATTTATTCGTTGTTGTTTTTTTTTGTTTGTTTGTTTTGTTTCATTTTCCTGTCTTTCATTCTTTTTTTTTAACATGTTCACCTGGAAATGACTTCTGAGCTTGTACCCTCAAACACATCCATCCTACAACTTGTTACACATAAGAAGTATGCTCGTTTCTTTCTGTTCTTTCTTTCTTTTTGCTCTTTCTTTCCTAATTACTTTCTTTATTTCTTTCTTGCTGTGCATCTGATCAGAAATAGCTACGATGGAAGACACGGCCTACAGGTTATAAAAACAGGAAGTGTGCTTTTCTTTCTTTCCTTCTTTCTCTCTTTCTTTCTTTCGTCCAGCTCAGAGCTTAACTAAGTTGTCACCTTTAGTTTCTTTTGTTTCAGTTTGTCCTTGTCTTTCACATCTTACTGTATAAACTGTTAAACTAATATAGTAAGTTGGTTATTCTTTCTTTCTTTCTTTCTTTCTTTCTTTCTTTCTTTCTTTCTTTCTTTCTTTTCAAATTATTTGCAGTCAGTTTTTTTCCTTTTGACTCTTTAGGCTATGAAGAAGGTTTTTGCCACTTTTTGTGACATCTGTAACTATACAGCACCGCTCTCTTTCTCTCTCTCTCTCTCTTTCTCTCTCTCTCTCCCTGCCTATATTTCTCTGTCTCTCTTTCTCTGTCCATCTTTCTCCGTGACCTCTGACCTTGTACACTTCTCCGTAGGTCCCTCCTCCAACCCGCAGCAGCATCTCGAAGTCATCCTGTGGGTTTTTGGTGGAGATGTCCAGCGCTGCTCGGTGCTGAGAGTCCATCGTCACGGCAACAAACACACGAGCATTGGACACACACTCTTCTGCATGTGTGTGAGTGTGTGAGTGATGGTCTCTTGTTCTTTAGTGCAGCAGATCCACTCAGTTGCTCTCGCATAAAAATGAAAAAATGAGCTGTATGCCTTCTTCCTCCTCAGAAACTGGAACCGCCCTCTGACACACACACTCTCTCTCTCTCACACACACACACACACACACACACACACACACATTCACACTCTCTCCTCCCCTCCCTCTCTATGTGGTTCATTTAAATCATGTTTGGTTTTATTTCCTGTTTGGCATGCATTCGTGTGTGTGTGTGTGTGTGTGTGTGTGTGTGTGTGTGTGTGTGTGTGTGTGTGTGTGTGTGTGTGTGTGTGTGTCAGGTAATGTGTGAGTGCTTCTTCAGTCTTTGTTAACAGTTTGAGGCAGACATAGTTGGCCATGTGTGTGTGTGTGTGTGTGTGTGTGTGCACTTTGCAAAGCTGCACTGCTAAATGTTTCGGTTTCCTGTAGTGCGGAGAAGTGAAACGAGAAAAACCTCCATCTGATCTCACATCATTTATCACACACACACACACACACACACACACACACACACACACACACACACACACACACACACACACACACACCACTGTACATACAACTTTACTTGAGTGGACAGTAATCTTAAATGTTATCGCGTAGACAGATAAAGATTAGTTACAGATTACAAAAACTAAAATGAAGCAAATTATAATACATTTGTGCAAAAGATTTTTCTGTCATTTTGATTATTAAATTGATTTGATATATTTTACAAAAATACAAAAATACAAAAAAAATGTGTATTTTTAATTCTCTGGCCCCATCTGATGGTCTGAAATTTTTGCATTTATTAGGGGGAAAAGAAAAAAAAAAACATTCTGAATTGTTTTAACTCTCTTACCCCACCTGATGGTCTATAGTGAGTATCATCAGTGTTTGGTCATTTGAAAAGAAAAGAAAATATCCAAAGGTTACAT